>BTHU01000020.1:17500000-17670000 GCA_036184795.1 Tokudaia tokunoshimensis | reverse complement strand
ATGACTCATGAGTCCTATTTTATTATAAATGTCTGGCCCACGAAATATCTAAACCCCTTAACACTGTAGTACTCTTGAAGGGGGAGGGGCTGTCTTGAAATCTCTCTCTCAAAACTATAGTTAATTCTAAGTTACTTGAAAGCAAATGATATATAGTAATAACTATTTAGCATTTATTCAAGATTCTACAAGGGGCTGTGTGTGGTGGGACGTACCTTTAGTTCTAGGACTAAGAAGGCAGGTGGATCTTTGTGAGTTTAAATCCAGCCTTGTCTACATAGTGAGTTTCAGGTCCTGCCAGTCAGACCTACATAATGGGACTTCATCTGTAAGGTCGAGAGAGAGAGAGAGAGAGAGAGAGAGAGAGAGAGAGTCAGAGAGAGAGTCAGAGAGAGAGAGTCAGAGAGACAGAGACAGAGAGACAGAGAGACAGAGACCGAGAGTCAGAGAGACAGAGAGATACAGACTGGCAGACAGAAGACAGACAGAGTCAGACAGATAGACAGAGGGATCGAGATAGAGAGCAGATGGAAGGTAGTCAGAGATACAGAGACAGAGAGACAGACAGAGACAGTCAGACAGTCAAAGGGACAAAGACAGAGAGAAAGACACAGACAGAGGGACATACAGAGAAAGACAGAGATGGACAGACACAGACAGAGGGACATACAGAGAGAGACAGAGATGGACAGACACACACACACACACACACACACACACACACACAATGAGTCTAGGGGGAAGATATGTGTGTTAGTTCTTTTCATGTCGAGGTGACCACAAACAATACTTGACAGCAACAGCTTAAAGGAGAAAGGATTCTCTTGGCTCATGGATTTTTTTTTTTCCTTTCTGTAGGAAGGCATGCCTCAGTTCCAAGTAGTGAAGTCCTGTGGTGGGGCTGTTCATATCACTACAGGGCAGGGTGCAGAGACCACAGACCAGAACCTGGGCAGAAATAGGCTTCAAAGGCCTGCCCAGTTCTGCCAGGTAAGCCCCAACTTCTGAAGTTCCCACAACTACCCAAATTGTCACCACCAGTGTGTGTGTGTGTGTGTGTGTGTGTGTGTGTGTGTGTGTGTGTGTGTGTGTATGAAGGCAAGTATCCAAAACATGAGCCTGTGAGGGACATTTCGGATTCAAACTGTGAGGATATTACTGCCAGGCTTCCCACAAGCCTTGGCAGTGTGTCTGTTTTGGTTTAAACAGTCGCATCCATCCACAACATGTTAATCATTTCACTTTGTTGTTCTTCAACCTCTTTGATACTTAACAGCAGAGAGAGACCCCTGACCTTTTAGAATTTGCTAGATGTCCCTCTGCAGACTCACAGTGGCTATGAGTTTACAGTTTGATTCTTTGTCACCGCTCTCCAAGGCTGGAGAAAGCCTCTCTATTAAAGTCCGTTTACAGGCGTGTGTGAGATGCCACGCTATCTGTGATGAAGGAAATGAAATCCATTGTACACCAGAAAGCCCACTTGACTGAAAGATTTGAAACTTGAGGTCACAGAAAGCAGTGAAACTGGAAGGGCTGGGGGTAAGCAGGGGGGAACCTCCACGATGGTTATTTAAATAGCCCTCCCTGTAAACCCCCATTTAAAAGGCAGCTCATATGTTCACTAAATTGGTCTCTGGACATACAGAAGAAATATATAAAAACAAACAAAAAACAAACAACACACACAAGCAACAACAACACAAACACACACAAACAAAAACAAAACAGAAAACCCCAACAGATGACCCTTCTCTGGTTCTACATGCACCATGGTGTCGAGCTGACACCTCACTTTATGGTCTGTTTAAAAACGTCAGACAGAGCCGGCTGGCAATCATTAGTATAGGAAATAACTTTGGGCTCGGTGACAGTGGTGGGGCTTAAAATAAGTTTATCAGCAGGACATGGCGGCACACACCTATAATCCCAGCTATTCAGGAGGCTGAGGTAAGAGGATTGTAAGTCTGAGGCTAGCCTGGATAAATTAATGAGACCATGTCTCAAACTAAACTAAAGTAAAGGAAAATAAATTGAAGAAGGAGAAGGGGTGGGGGACAAAAGCACCTGGGGACTTAGTGGTAGGCGACCCTCTGTGTCTAATCTTCAACACAGTGGAAAAAAAGTTGTGGGACTCAGTTTATTAAAGGGCTCTGTATTTGTTGTCTTGGTAAGAATGGTAGGCTCTACTGGTGGTATCTGATTGTGCATTGTCTCACAGGAAATTTTCTGCTCTAAGAGATGGGTCCTTGGGCTTCTTGCCTCAGAAGCAGAGCAGAAGGCATCATGGGAAGTGAAAAGCTTCTCCAGGTGACCCTTCACAGCTCTTCTGGGCTACAAGGCTGTCGTGACCATACCTGAGAAGGTCTTAGGCTAGGGTGCAAGGTGAACCAAAGAGAAATTGTCGAGTATGTTACCATTGTTAACATGCTGCCTATGGTGGTGGCTCTGGGTTAGGCCTTGTAAGCTACATGAAGGCCTCATGGGATCTCTGTCCCTTCAAGTAAGTCTTTGCTGGGCATATCAGCTACAAGTACCAAAGATGCTTCTTCCAGGAGTGGCACAAATCAAAGAAGAAGACAAATACTTCAAGAAGTGTCTGGGTGTAAATAACGTGACTTTGCTGCCGAAGGACTTCAGCAATGTGAAGAAGTACTTCCATGTCATTTGTCTATGGCTCACATCTGAGTGTGCCTTCTGTCAGAAGAAGGCACACTTGGTAGAGATCTGGATGAACAGAGTACTGGAGTTAAGAAACTAGACTGGGCCTCGGAGGGACTAGAGAAGCCAGTTCCTAAGAGCCAGGTATTTGGTCAGGAAAAAATCATCCACATCATCTGAGTGACCCAAGGTTACAGAGAAGTCGCAGGCCCGGGATACAGAGAAGTGTGCAAGACAAAGGTTGTTTATGTTGAGCCTGGAGTCCTACCTGTGTGGCCTTCTCTGTGACCCAAGCTAGGCAGAAAGGGCCCCCACCACTGCACTGAAATCAGCAAGATTTATAAGATTGGTCAGAGCTTCCTTACCTTCAATGGCAGGCTGATCAAGAACAATGTCTGCAATGGCTGCAACTTATTTACAAGAGTTTCAATCCACTTGGTGGCTTTGTCCCTAAGATGGGGTGAGCAAGGACTCTTGTCATGCTGAGAAGTCTGTGTGGTGGTGTTGGGAGAAGTACTTCTTGCTTACAAAAGATTGGGAGCCTTAAAACATCAAAGGTGGGTGGGAGCTTCAGGGGGCGTGTCCTCGCTGGCATCAACTGTTGAAGTCTCTGCTGTGGCCTTATGGTCCGCTGGAGGCTGACCACATAGCGATTTCTAGAGAGATGGAGACACACGTGGAGCAACCTGTGGTGACTTTGAAGAGACTCTCCACTCAGGAGCCTCTTCTCTGTGTCTTTGATCCATCCATACACCTTAATATTTTGTTTGTTTTTTTAATACCCTCATACCCATAACTGAGTGAAGTAAGTTTTGTGTAGAAAGACGAGAGCCTTACCTTTAAGAACCATGGGAAACCTCACACACTTCAGGAAAGGGAAACTAATTGTCAAAGTTTCACACAAAGGCGAATGGTTTCTGAGGAGAGTCAGACCATAAAAAATTGCAAGTGTTACTCAGAGAGAATTATTTTAATGGGGAGCAGCTGATCCCAAGGCCAAATCCCACATCCTGCAGCCTCAGTACATATCTTTCTTGTCAACTACGTTCTCCTGTAATCTCACTTCAAAATGCCACTTAAGAACGTCTACTTTACAGGTGTTATTTGGTGACTGCTTGTGTGAGCCTTAAGAAATGAACCTATGCAAAGAGTTTAGTAGCCACGACAAGACAAGCCGACGTATGCTTTTGAGGCATGAGAGATCTCTGGCGCTTCCTTCTTTGTCTATGTCTGTGGTTATCAACCTTCCTAATGCTTTGACTCTTTGATGCCTTCATGCTGTGGTGACTCCCCCTCCCCAACCATAAAAACATTTTCTTTGTTATTTTATAGCTGAAGGTTTGCTATTGTTATGAATTGTGATGTAGATATTTTTGGAGACAGGTTTACCAAAGGGGTCACAACCCACAGGTCGAGAACCACTGGTCTGTGTGAACAGTCTGGCTAATCTTTGCAAGGAGGAAATGTCTTCCTAGCATGCTGGAAAATATACCTATATGGTGTCTTTGTTTGTTTTAGTCATCTGTTATTCACTTCCTCCATCTACGAAACCTTATGAAATGCTTGCTATATACCAGACTCTATAGAACTAATGATAGATTAACGATTCACACAATTCCTACAGTGTGAGTTTATGGCATTAAGGAAGCATGACCCAGCACTGTGAGTAAGTCCTGAGGGCAGGCAGATCTCAGCCTGGACCCTCTTGAACGAGCCATAGGCTTCTGTTTCTTGGTATCATCAGATTAGAACATATGAAGGGTTAATATGTTGTGCGTGTGATGTTCATGTTGATGTTCAATGACGCATCTCATGGATGGAAAAGAGCCACTTTGTCTGTCCTGCTATTTATTAAATAGAACCACTGTGTAGGAAAAGCAATGCGGCTTCCCACACAGGTAAAAGGTGAGGTTTAAGCCATGGAGATGGTGATGGGAAGCTGGGTGGTAAGGCCATTGCAACAGGTAAGAGGACTTGACAGCAGAACAATGAATGCATGGAAAACATGCAGTGGGGAGACATTCTGAGTCTTAACCAGGTCAGGCCAACTTGTGTTTCTCTCCAGCTTCTGGCTATTCCCAATTGTAGCAGTCCTACACCCCCTGCCCCCTCCCATTTTTTTTAACCACCTTAGCAGGAATATGAAGATAAGACATTGTTCTTGGCTCTGAGTTTCAGAGGAAACTGATTACCTGGAGCTGCTCTTTCTGCAGATTTCCCAGGTGTACAGGTCATTGACTGCTGTTTGCAGAGCCGTTCTCTCCCTCACACTGCTCTGGCTTGTCCCGTAGGGTTGATTGCTATAAGCTCTTACCCTCCACCCCCACCCCTCCGGCCTCTGGTAGATGTGTCTAATGCAAGGCGCAGAGACTATTTCTGAGGGTAAGAGGAGAGACACGGGATGCTCCTATCCCTGTTTCTCCCTATATCTCGTGGCATCTGGTAGACCATCTGCATTGCATCTATCAGCCCCATTCCCAGCAGGCAGCACCTTTCTTTGGCCCCCGCCTGTAGGGGGAACATCTGGGCTCTAGAGACCCTCTCTGTGCCCTCTTGTCTTCAGTTCCAGGATATTAGATACTTGCTGCAGCTCTCTAGGCTGTCCCCTGGTGATGCCCATTGGTCCCCAGTGACCATTCAGTGTCTCCCACATCCCTGCTGCTTCTTGTCCTTGTCCCAGTCTAACTTATGCTCTGATTTCCTGCCTGGATGCTGGATGAGCCCCTGGAGAGCAGATGAGAGAGGAGATGAGAGAGGAGAGAGAAGGGTGGGGGCTTGGCTGGGGGAAGCAGAGGTAGAGGGTATGCGTTTGTGTGTGTGTGTGTATGTGTGTGTGTGTGTATGTGTGTATGTATGTGTGTGTGTATGTGTGTGTGTGTATGTGTGTGTATGTATGTGTGTGTGTATGTGTATGTGTGTGTATGTGTATATGTGTATGTGTGTGTGTGTTTGTGTGTGTGTGTATATGTGTGTATGTGTATGTGTGTATGTGTGTGTGTGTGTATGTGTGTGTGTGTATGTGTATGTGTGTGTGTGTGTATGCGTGTGTGTGTGTGTGCGTGCGTGTGTGTGTGTGAACCAGGCAGATGTTTCTCTAACACTCTGTGTAGTCATTTGAGTAGTCAATCCTAAGAATACCAGAATTCTCATTCTCAAAAAGCATGTAGAGAGGGGAAAAATCTGAAACCCTGACTTCATGCTTGGGTCATCTTTTAAGGAAAAATATTGCCTCCTGCTTAATTTTGATTTTTTTTTCTCCCTATACTTTTCTAAAAGAGGAAGCAAATTTCCAAAGTTTCAGGGTCAGAAGTTTCAAGTGTTTTGTGTAGGGATCTTAAGCAACATGCCTGATATGTCTGCTAGACACATGTCCTAGTCCACCCCTTCCCTAGGAATGAAGTTTTTATTTTCAGTAGGATGATCTGTCCAGGTGAAAGTTTGTGGTTCAGTTTCTAGGAGCTGGAGAGGAAGCATCTTTAGGCCATACGTTTAACAAATAGCAAATATCACTTTAGGTTCAGTTTCTAGGAGCTGGAGATGAAGCATCTTTAGGCCATACGTTTAACAAATAGCAAATATCACTTTCACCAGCAGCTCAGTGGCCTTGTCTGTGCTTCCAGACCCAACTCTTTGTAGAAACCGTACATTACCTCTCTGTGGGACCTTCCTAGGTCTTTAACACAGGATGGTGTCTTAGCCTCTGCGTCACCTCATTGTCCAAATTTCATCCTTGGGAACACAAGAACACAGGCATCTCGCTTTAATACTGTGTAAGAACTGTAAAGACTAAATCTGAGCTGCCTTGGAGATTAGCTAGTCCAAACGTTTCACTTTGCAGAAAAGGATGTTGAGACACAGAATGGATGCTGGTGGCCTAGGAGCTCCCAGATCATCCTGCATCTGCTAGGCTGTGGTGAATGTTAACATCTTTCACTCCTACCTGCATAATCACATCTACATTTTAAATGATTTTTATGTCTGAGAGTAGAAGTCACTTCCGAAAAGAAGTCTGCTTGTGCCTACAGCTTCATCTCTCCATGCATATTCCTTGTATAAAAATGTCAAAAATCTATTTTTGGGGTTTTGCAGAAGAGAACTCTTTCCGAACGATGCTTGAACTGTTAAATATCATTTCAAATCTCATCTTGGGGGGCTCTAACCTTTGGAAAACCTGGCACAGGACGAAAGTGAATTAAGGCTGAGATTTTCCAGAGGCTTGGTCTCACACCAGTGAAGTGCTTCTAATCACTTTGTGTCATTATCCAAACCAGTCTGCTGTCATTATTTGGAAGGACCATGTATCATGGTCAAGAGAGTCATTGACCAGAGTTCTTGTTATCAAAACAAACTTAGAAGAACAAAACAAAACAAAACCAAACAAAGCAACCTGTATTATTGGCTTCATTAAACATATGGTCATCTTCTTGAGAAAGACATCTCCCCTCTCTCCCTTCCTGTGGCTTCTTCTTTCTCCAGCTTCCTGAAAGAGAAACTAAATTTGTAGGACTCAGGGTAGGTTTTCTGCCTGGGCTCCTAAGCGACAGGCTTGGAGACTTGAGAGACACTGATCTGGCCCTATTCTTCCCTTCTGATAGGAAGAGCCTCTTTATCTTTATTTAATACATCCAAGCTTAGGTAGATCATCTGTGAGATCATTTGGCAGCTAAGTGGGCAACCAAGACCATCTCTAGTCTGTCCCTTCTTTGTAAGATTCCAAGAAGCATTAGTGAGGACGGCGGGAAAGTTTCCAGTCTGTCTTTGCATGAATTTAATCATCCCCATCAGAATCCTTAAGGAATTACAATAACAGAGATTCATTCATAATTCACAATTTCCATTATCTTCTTTCTACATCTAGTGTGGGGGGTAAAATTTATGACTTCATTTACATTGTGTTCTATGAATAATAGAAGAAATACAGTAAAGGCCCGTGGAAATGCTCTTGCTGCAGAAGCACTTCGAAGCGCATCTGCATCACAATGGCTTCCTCGCTCAGCGCGGAATCTGCCAGCCTGCAGCTGTGCCGGGAGCATTTCAAAGGGGCCATCCTCATTATACAAAGTCTTCTCTTTCTTTGAACTTCAAAGCAGAAAGGAGAGACCTTAAATGATACGGGGTAGGTAAGTGATGAAATTGTAAGTTCAGGTATAAAATATCGTCAATTAGGAGTATGGGGGGAAACAGCCATTCAGAGGAGTAAGCATGTTTGCTTGGGATGCAGGCTGGCAGGCACACGGTCAGATCTGAGCTTTAGGTTTCTTTGAGCTTTGGGGGCCTTAAGGGTAATCTAGCGCAAAGCCCTCCTTCTGCAGTCGGGGAAACCAAGGCACAAAGAAACAGACTTCTTCAACGTTCTGTGTTAGAGCAGAGAGGGCCTGGAGCAGCAGTCCCTCCCTCCAATCACATTACCTTTTGTTTTGAACTCAAAGTACCTGGCGTTGTGACAGGGCAATATAGCTCGCAATAATCCTCTTGGTGAGGGATTTTTTTTCCCCTCCGTTTTTTTTCAAACCTGGAGCAAAGATGTTGCCAAAGATCCCCCCGCCCCCCGCCCCCCAAGTAATAGTCTTCCTCAATTGAAAATCCACACTGAAAAAAAATGATATTTGAAGAAAGACATTTGTTATACTTCTACAATGAAGTAAATTTCAATTTTCTTTTTCTCAAGGAAGGACAGTAAGGCTGATGTAAACCTGTCAATGGTTGATTTCTCCCCCTGGTATCTAGAAGCAGCCCTATCCATCTGCAAACAACAACAACATAAAACAAACAAGAAAAAACAAAAACAAAACAAAAAAAGCAAGCCATATTGTGCAGAATGGCTTGTCCCTTGAGTCAGCCACTTTCCAGCCATCATAGAGGACAACTGAAGAAAGTCCCTCATCACAGAGGCTCAGGGTGTTGTTGTTCAAAAGAATATATATAATTTTATGTGCCTTTGCTAACAGTTTATGGTGGGTCATGAAGAGTCATTTCTAAAACCATTCTGGCTATCAGCTCTTTTCCTGGATCCTGTCTTCTGCTTCTCCTACATATTTTTGAAAAAGAAAAAAAAAGTCATGGAGAAACAATCCCATGTAAAGGTTTCAGGAAGGGTCCTTGGTTTTCTACCGAAGACTCACAGAACTTGTTCTGACTGTAGTGTTATTAAAGTGACTCAGATACTAAGTTAGTGTGGAGGCCTTTTGTATCTGGAAAGGGCAAGCAATATTAGTAGGCAAAATGCATACAGATTCAACAGCTCTGTGCTTCACGGGCACACATTCTCTGTGATCCAACACATCTAATACATTTAGTCACGCACAATAAAAACCAAACAAAAGAGTCAACCATCGGCCTTTCACTGTCCATCGCTTCCCACCCCAGCTTTAAGGGATTCCTCCGGTTAAGCACAACAAAACTCAACACAGTGTTTTCTCCCACCACCAACGACTGGGAAAACTCAAAAGCACATTTACTATGGAGAGGGGAGCGAAAGAGCTGGCTACATTGTTTACCTTTGTGTGCTAAGGGCTTACACTCTTTATTCTGGAAAGTGTAGCCTGAAGTCAGGACGACCTCTTTGCAGAGAGAATTCTAGTAGGGTGTGTGCCAAGACCCAAGTGTTAAGCTAACAAAAGCGCACCTGAATTTTTATAGTTTATAAAGTAACCAAGATTCAATACATGAGACCTTCAAGGATCTCTGCAGGAAACCACAACTTCCCTAATTTTCAGAAAAATTTTTTTTTGTTGTTTGTTTTGTTTTTTACACACCAGCCTGTTAGTTAATTACAAGAGCTGTCTATTAAGCTTAGGATGAAGGGTTGACTTTTGATCCTAACTTGTGAGACTTGAGGATTAAAGAAACTGATGATTCTCTCTCCTGCTAACTTAAACTAACCAATAGGTCTAAAGTATAATGGGCTGGGGGCTGGGGTTGGTGTGGAATTACAAACGTACATATATACATCTCTCTCTATATATGTATACATATATATATATATACATATAAAAAATTTTTTTGGTCTCTGATTCCTTTTTATCTGGATATAAATTTCTGCTTGTTGAATTCTTTGCTGTTTCTGAAAGAGTATTGGGTATAAAAGCTTTATTTTAGAAAGTGAAAAGAGAAAGTTCATTGTGGAATGATACAAACCTTAGTTTTCTCCGGGTCATTTCATTTCTTATTTATTTTATTTATTGTGTGATGCTGAGAATTAGAAGCAGGGTCATGTGAACACCACACAGCACTGCACGACTGAGCCAGGGCCATTTCCAGGTCTTTTCCTCCTCAGCCCCAGCGTGCCTCCACTGTGTTACGCAGGCAGGCCTTGGACATGGCCCTCCTTCTTCAGCCTGGAATAGCTGAGATTATAGCCCCAAATATAACCTGTTGAGTCCAATAATAGCACTTGTGTGTATATTTTCAGGGAGGATCCTTTAGCACTTGATACTAATAGGTATATTCTTCCCTGGGGAGGGCTACCTCTCTCACTACAAGCTTTACTCAGTTGCCTGTAGGTCTTTGTGCAGGGTGGAGGTTTCCTGGGCTTTTGCTCATGCAGTTTAGTATCCTCCTTATTCAACTCACCTTTGGGTGGTCACATTGGGGAGATCTATGGGTCACCTTCTGTATGAGGGGACACAGTGTCACAGCAGCGTTCCTGATCTTCTGGCTCTTACAGTCTTACCATTTTGCCTCCTCCTCTTCTATGTTCCCTGAGCCTTAGGCGTGAGGACGTTCGGTAGATGTATCCATTGGGACCGCAGCTGCCATTTTAAACTTCCTCTTGAAGTCTTCCATGCCAACAGACAAGTTCGCACGAGGTAACTCTTCAGTTTGCTGAGGCTTTATGAGGGTAGATGTGAGGCTCATACTGAGGAGCAGTATTTTTAGAACCGTATTTGCTCTTTCTAGCCTCTGGCTCTGTAAGGGAAAAAAAATACCATGTCCAGGAGCAGCACTGGATATTTTCTTCCTATGTATTTTACCTATGTCTACATGGCCATGTCTATCTTCTTCCATTCAATGCTATGTTCCATCCAAGTTCTTCTATGCAGCTGCTGACACATGCCTTTAATCCTAGCATTTGCGAGGCAGGCAGACCTCTGTGGGTTCAAAGTAAGCCTGGAGAATATCGAGTTGCAGCAGGCCAGTTAAGGCCATAATCAGACCTTGTTTCCAAGAAGGAAAAGAAGAAGAGGAGGAGGAAGAGGAGGCAGAAAGGTTCTTCCATGTGGCAGATCCCTTGCTATCACTACTTGGTCTTCTACAGTGTGATATACTATGATTTATCTATTAATTACTGATGACTATTAGTCATCAGTAGGCATTGTGGGTCATTCTTAGCTTTGGGATACTATGAGTATTGATGTTATGAATATTCTGGAAAATTCTTGTACTTATTATCTACAGTGAAGGAAACCATAGCAAAGAAACACACAACAAGGAGAGAGGGTTGTTATTTTTTTTTTTATGTTCCTGTGCACTTCCTTGACAGTTCCTTGTTGATTCTGTGTACACCCATGATGCAACTGTACTCAGCTAGAATGAAAGATTCAAGATGGCCCCTCTCACAGGTTGATGTTGGTATTGGTATTCAATGGATGCAACTAGTGTTTCTTCCTCATGGTCTTATTCTCTGGTTAGAGTACACAAGCTTTCCCTTAAGGTAGTTGCAGAGTAGTGTTCCAAAGGAGTAAAGGAAACTTTAAGACACCTTGATGTTAGGCTCTGGAACTACACCCAAAGCACAAAGCTAGCCCAAATTCAAAAGTCTGGGAAACAGACAACATCTTTGGATAAGAGGAGCTGCCAAATGTTGTGGCTATGTTTTAAACAAAGTAACTATGTTTTCTGGGGATGATCTTAACCCTTCTATTGGGATTACTCGCTGGAGTGGCTTGCTGGGTCATAGACTGGTAGATATTGTAAAATAACTTTCTCCAGCAACTGCTTATATTTTACTCCTACAGGTATGTCTGAGAGTCAGATCTGCCACATCTTTGCTAACAATTTAAAAGGTGTTTTAATTTAACATTGAACCAGGGTATTGATATAACCAAGGAATAAGCTGGTCCTAATACACAAATATATTTCAAAGTATATTTTTTATGTGATCAGACAAAACAACAACAAAAAACAAAACCAAAGTCCCCCAAACCTCCCTTAATCCTCCATCCTCCTCTGGTTTGTAAAGGTTAGTCAGTCATTGGGAAGATAAATTCTAGACAATTTCAGCCTATCTTTGAGCCTGTAGTCTATGACCATAATTTAGTTTAAAAAGGTCTTTCATCAAGAACCCATGACCAGGAAGCTCACAGCCCTAGGAGTAATCCTCTGAAATCTATTTTGCTAAATGGATGTGGTATCAAACTGCCTTTGGAGTCTGTACCTCTACATCCATAGATTAGTGCAGCTCCAAGTTCTCTTCAGAGAAGTGTCTTTGTAGTAGATAGCCATTAATATAGATACTTTCAGCTGGTCAAATTATAGAGGAAAAGTGTCTGTGGAGTGTTCAGGTGTATGTGGGACATCAACATCACGCCACCTCCTCCCGAGGCTCAGGGGAAATTGTGGAAAGAGGACAGAAAGACTGTAAGAGCCAGAGATCAGGGACGCCCAGAGTTAAATAGACAGTGTCTTATGGACAAGGCATAAATGTGGTAAATATACTCATAAAATCATAGATTTGTTGCTTGCACAAATCTAGACCTCTATAAGATCAAGTCAGTAACTTTGTGGCACGAATGAGGGAGGGATACAGGAGATCCAACCCCCAGGGATGAGATATTGGTACTTGATGGCTGTTAGAAGGTGTGGTCCCTGGTAGGTTGAAAGAGCTCCTGTGGATGGCCCATGTGCATATGGAAAGCACTAATTGGTCTCAATGGGTTATCAAAAACAAAAATACTACCCAAAGCCAGGAAAGAGATGTGGTGATGGGCCTCTGGAAGGAGCTGGAGAGGGAGAGTAGAGGTGAATGGATAAGGAAAATATAGAATGTAAACACATGGAATTTTCAGCCATAGAGAATGAAGTCCTATCATTTGCATTAAATGAATACAGCTGGATGCAGATAATGATATTAAATGAATTAAATCGATATCAGGAAAACAAGTGCGTTTTCTCTCATTTGTGGTCCCAAGACTTTATATAGTCACATGAAACCATGTACTAGGTGGTACAAGATGAAAATGTTCAGGGAAACAAATAGAATAAGCAGGAAGTGGAGAGGAAAAGAGAAAAAGGGAGGGGAGGAGAAAATATGCTCAACATATAAGATACACGTACAAAATTACAAATTAAGTAATTTTTTAAAATTTACTTTTATGAATATGGTGTTTTGCCTACATATATGTCTGTGTACGTGTGCATGTGCAGTGGGTTGGTCTGATGCTTCTTATATTCTACTACTAAATACTGGCTTTTCAAGATGTGGTTGCCTGGACAAGCAGACCCTCATGTACACCTAATTATGCTATATAACCTTGCTCCTTAATTTAAAACTATTATTTGGCTTTTCTGCAAGTTCACTGTGGCTATGCAGGCTTGACTGGTTCTCCGTGTCTGCTCTGCTGTTGGGTGCTGTGTGGGGACCTCAGGGAAGCTCTGAAATAGAGACATGGATCCTTCCAGTTTCCATCTGCACCTGGAGCTGATCCTGTGCCACAGTGGTCCATACCCGAATACCACCGGGAGAGAGCTGGTCTCCCAGGACAGCCAACAAGCCTGTGAGCATAGGTAAGACTACCGCTTCTGCTCAAATTCCTGGCACAAGAGGGATCTGACCAGAGCCATCAGGACACAGGAACCAAATTTACACAATATCTTTCTATAAATCCAGCTCTACAAAGGGTAATAGATGGAAAACGCCAACACAGAGGGAAACTACACCCTAGCAAAAGCAAGAAAGTAAGCTTCTTTCAACAAACCCAAAAGAAGATAGCCACACAAACATAAAAATAACTTCAAAAATAACAAGAAGCAACAATCACTCTTCCTTAATATCTCTTAACATCAATGGACTCAATTCCCCAATAAAAAGACATAGACTAATAGACTGGATATGTAAACAGGATGCAGCATTTTGCTGCATACAGGAAATGCACCTCAGTGTCAATGGCAGACAGTACCTCAGAGTAAAGGGCTGGAAAACAATTTTCCAAGCAAATGGTCCCAAGAAACAAGCTGGAGTAGCCATTCTAATATTGAATAAAATCAACTTTCAACCAAAAGTTATCAAAAATAATAAGGAAGGACACTTCATACTCATTAAAGAAAAAAAAAATCTACCAAGAAGAACTCTCAGTTCCGAACATCTATGGCTCCAAATGCAGGGTCACTCACATTCATTAAAGAAACTACTGAAGCTCAAAGCACACATTTTGTGTAGCTCTTAATCCACATCTTTAATTCTGAGATTTGGCCAAGTATATAGGTTATATATTATTTCTCAGGATGGCACAGGCTCATGACATCAATACCACTTGAGGCTTCAGAGTCATTGGATTCCAGGTGTATGATGTTCTGCCTAACTCTTGTGTTTGTTCTGAAAATTTTGAATAAATAGGAGTATTTTGCCTGTGCCCATGAATATGAATATTATGTGTGCCTTGTCTTTAGTGCTGTCAGAAGATGGCCTCAGAACTCCTGATCTTGAAGTAATGGGTAGTTGTTAGTCCCCATATAAATACTAGAAACTGACCACCATTATGTGGAAGACCAGCAAGTTCCACTTCTGAACTATCTGTCCTGTCCTTTGTTGCTTATTTATGATCAACATTTATACTACTAGTATTTTCATCTGTCCATTTGTAACAGTTTAAACATGTATTCCCTTCTAGTAAAATTTTATTAATGTTGCAGTTTAACCTGGCTCACTTCATGTTTCTACTAGGAGAATACAGAATAGCAGTGAATGTATAATTCCTTGTAGGAACTTCAGTAAAGAACTGTGAGGTCTCGCTATCATTTTTGTTTCCTTGGTTTATATTTGCAGGGGAGCGAGGGTCTCAATATGTAACTTTTGCTATCTTGGAACTTGTTGCCTTGACCATGCTGGCATCGAGTGCAATGACATACACCTGCCTGTGCCTCTGGGATTACAAACATGAGCCAATACACACACACAAAAAAATAAAATAAAATAAAATAAAACTATTGGTTGAATAGAGATGTGTACAGCCTATAGCTGGGCAGAAGAGAAGTAGGTGGAGCTTTGGTTTCTGGGCTAGGGTCTGAGGCAGAGACCAAGGTGAGAAGAGGAGAGAGAAGGAGAAGAAGGACGAAGATGCTATGGGGTAGATGGATCATGAGGGCATGGCCATGAGGGCTGGTCAGTTGGAGTAGGAGCGGTCCAGGCTGAACATGGCAAGTGATATCTTGGGGTTATTGAGAGGGAAGTAGACAGAATAGCATAGGGGGTTGATATCTGCCTTGCTCTAGTGTTTTTAAGGCTTATTATAAATCTAAAGGTTTTGAGCCTTTTATTTTGGGAACAAAATGATCTAAGGCGGTATAGAAATCCCCAATTAATATTTACCACAACATGTATGTAGTACCCGAGGAGGCCAGAAGAAGCCATTGGATCATCTGGAGCTGGGGTTACAGTTGTAAGTTGTGTGTGGGTACTGGGAACTTAACCTGGAAGAGTACCTGGTGTCCTTAACTGCTGGCCGTCGCTCCAGCCCTGTAAATACAAATTTAAAAAAGGGAACATGAAGCTCTTGTAATCTACCTGCCCACATGTATAGCTAGGGTTGCATATTTGCCCGTATATTCTGCTGTTTGGAAAGTTTAAAGCACAACTTTAAGGTCAAGAGCCTTTGCCTGAGCCTTCACCAGCCTGCCTGTCCGTAGGCCTGCACAGTATCAGTGGAACGTGTGTGCCTGCTGGTGGCTGTTTGCCTACTAACCTTTGCCTGGAGTAAATGAAGTATATTGTTCGCCTGCACGTCCTTGTATTCTCTTCAGCCACCCATCCTTGTGTGACCCTTCCTTTCCTGTCGTCGGGGCCAGTGGTTCTCTCTACCTTCCTAATGCTGTGATCTTTTAATCCCATTCCTCACGTTGTGCTGACCCATAACCATAATATTATTTTTGTTGCTACTTCATAATTGTAATTTTGCTACTGTTATGAACTGTAACGTAAATATCTGTGTTTTTCGATGGTCTTGGGAGATCCCTGTGAAAGGGTCATTTGGCCACCATATGTAAATGGTGTAAATCACAGGTCTAGGACCACTGCTCTAAGCTCACACTCTTTTCCTGAGCCACATATTAGTATGGAGATGAATTATAAGGTCTTGGAGTCACACGGACCTGATCTGAAGTCAAAGGATGCCTTGATTCTTTGTGTTCACCTGGGGCCCTCTCCTCTGAGTGGTTTCCTTAGCTATGAGATGGGAATACTTACTGTACTTTACCTAGGAAAGTTTTTATGCATAATGCTATATAGAATTCTTAGGGGCTTTGTGTACAGTTGAGAAAGGAATCCATGGCTCGAACTTAGTTATCTCTACTGCCTCCTAAACGTCACTAAAAGTATCCTTTAAGAGAAGGGATAAGGTGGTGGCTGTTTTTGTTTTGAGTGGATGAGAGAGAAGATGGCGGAGACATATGGGGAGCAAGGACCAGATAACCAGGACAGCAAGTGGTGCAGTTGGAGCCCTGATCCTGGAGGTAGAGAATAAAAATCCAGCTGGATTAAACCACAGATCCAAGGGCTCAGGGCAAAATGAGATAAAGTAGTGTCTACAGTCCAGGAGGACTTACTGAACATATGTAAGAACAGACACAAAGCGGGCGTAGAGGCACAAATATGTGATTCCTTTCAGTTTGGGCTATAGAGTAAGACGGACTCGCACCTCCAAACCAGACCAAAATAGAGCTGGCGAACAAGAAGGAGACACGAGGTTCCATTTCCTTTCCTGTGGTCTCAGCTGGCAACCGTCACCTCTTCAGGAGCTTATTATTCCCTGAGGTTCAGATACTGGGATTAGGGAACCCCTATCATTCTTGAGGGACCACTGTATTAGTTTGCTTTTTATTGTAATAAACCCGTAACTGAAAGTAATTTTGGGAGAGTAATTTTGGCAGAAGGGAAGTCAGGGCAGGGACTCAAGCTGGAACAGAGGCAGCACCAGGGAGGAAGGCTGCCTGTTGGCTGGTTCTCAATGACTCCCGCGGCTTGTTTTATTTTCCCCTGCATCCTAGGACTACCCGCCCAGGAGTGGCACCAGCCACTGTGAGCTCCCACGTCACTACCAATCAAGAAAGCGATCCTCAGAAACCTGATGGACACAATTACTCAAGAAAGTCTCTTGTCACAAGTGAATGCAGTTTGCATCAACGTGACAAAAACTAATGGTCCAGCAATCCGGCTGAAAACACAGGGTGTGAAGAATGTGAACCCCATTCTTTCTGCCTCTGGAGTGATGCTCAGGCCCTTATGTTTTCTGGGGTGCTCTAGGACAGGAGCTTCGTTTGGGACAGAAACTTTGTCTAGTCTGATCTGTGTACATCTGATAAAGGAAGTGATCAAGCCTGGTCAGGCGAAGACCACCATCAGAATCTTCCTCTTGGAGCTGCCAATCTGGTTCCTCCTCCTCCTCTTCCTCTTCCTCCTCTTCCTCCTCCTCCTCCTCCCTCCCTTTCTTCCTTCCTTCCTTCCTTCCTCCTTTCTTTCTTCCCTCCCTCTCTTCCTTCCTTCCTTCCTTCCTCTCTCCCTCCCTCCCTCCCTTCCTCCCTCTTTTCTTTTTTCTTTCTTTCTTCTGACAAGGTCTCATTCTATAGCACAGGCTAGCCTCAAACTCACAGGAATCCTTCTGTCTTATCCTCCCTAGTGCTAGGCCTGGAGGTGTTAATTTATCACACATAGTGGGCTTTATACTCTTTTTATAAGAGCATTTTAAAATATGTATGAGTGTTTTGCCTGCATGTGTGTATATTCGTCATGTATGCCTTTGAGGAGGTCAGAAGAGGGTGTGACTCTCTGGAACTAGAGTGACAGAAGGTTGCGAGCCATCTTGTGGGCACTGGGACCAGCACCTGTGTCCACTGCAAGAACAGTGAGTGTTTTTAAATGCTGAGCTGTCTCTCCCTGTCCTTATATTCCTAAATACAGCAGGCAACTGTGTTATCATACTCAATAGAAATCTTAATTGATGGCTGGAAGGGAACAGCAGTAAGGAAAGACAAGTGTAATAAAAATGGAAACAATATACAAGGAAAATGAAGCAAAGCTAAAGGTTTTACTGAGAAGAGTGTGTGTGAATATGAGTATTTATGAAGCTCGGGGATGGGAGAGAAGTTCAGTTATCACCAGAAGTGGAGGTCAACGATGAGGTATAAAAGGAAAAACTGGGGACATCATATTAAGTAGGCTGTTAAGAGATGTACTGATAAATACCAGTGTTTTCTCTTTGGAAATTGGTAAGTCATGGTTTCTGAGGTGATGGACATGGGGCAAAGGGTGACAGGTACTGAGTGTCATGTAGTCTTCTATGACTCCTTGACTCTTTAAATATATGCCTTTATATATTTGATAATCATAAAATCAAAGATAGCTTTGTTGTTGTGTCATAAGGACCTCACAATTAGTTTTTATCATTATTTTTATTATCTCTAGTATGCTGAAATGGGCCAGGTGTGAAAGGAAGTGAGAATTTTCTTTAAACTTTTTGAATTTAAATACTTTAAATTTTTTCTGTAAAAATCATCATCATCATCATTATCATTGTTGTGATGGGGCATCCAGGTGCTACAGCCTGAGAATGGAGGTCAGGAGAAAATAACTTTCAAGAGGTGCTTTCTCTCTCCATCCACTATGGGATTCTGTGATCAAATTTATGTTTTCAGGCTTTTGTGGCATCTTACAGGCCCAGGAGAACCTTTTTGGATGTAAACCAACTTAAGCTGACTGTTTAACGTCAGTGCAGATGTGGAGGCCTGTGCTCTCTTTAGAATTAAGGAGGATGAAGCCAAGTCTTCCACAACAGGCATCCTCACTGTGTTTGGGATATCACACTTCATTTCTTGTGACTCTGTTTACCCTTCACACCACTGTGCCAGAACAGTCCAAGAATGGAGTCACATGAGAAGACATAAATCTTGTGACCTCCATTTCTTCAAAACACAAAATTGTTCTTGAAATGTGTTTTCATGCTCCTCCCAGGTGCAGTAGATAGGAGTGAGTCTACCCCATCTATTGTTACTCATGTGCCTTTATGGAAAACATTTTTTTTTCCGTTTGAGGCCTGTCCTTGTGATTATACACTTTACTCAGGTGACTTGTCTTAACCCTCAGAGTATAAATTGTCTGATGCTCTGAATAAAGTTGACTCTTGGATGAGACTTTTGTCTTCTTCAGTTTTTCTCCCAGGTTCATGCCACCCGCTAACCTGGTAGACAACATTGATGTTTATGATTTTCTTCACTGGACGGTTGGGGGAGGGTCTTGGAAGGGTTAACATTGTTCCCCTTCACACAGTAAGAGAGAAGACTGGGAGTGGAGCCCAGCTTTGAAGCCTGTGGCCGTGCTCCTCCCTCATCCTCTCTACCCCCAGCCGCAGAGAGCTCACAGGCACAATCCGGAATGACAGGCTCACAATAGAATCATGCAGAAAGTCCGGATGTGTGGAGGACTGGCAAGGTCCAGCTACATCTGTGTGTTCCAGCCAGTGAACAGACCCTTGGGCTGGTGCCCTGGTTACAGACCAGGGGGCTGCCCTTTTGTTCTTGGGTTTGCGGAGCCTCTACTCTCAACAGTTTAGCACCTTAGAGTCCACACACTATTGCTTAACCTCACAGATCTCTCCTGACAGGACAATTTGTTCTCTTTCCATCCTGGAGAGATGGGTGAGGGCTTGAGTGTAAACAGAATCTTCATCCTGCTCAAAACAAAGTCAGACACTTGAGCTAAAGATGTCACAGGGCACGGAAGTAAGACTCTAAAAACCACTGAGATTTCTGCCTTACCTTTATCCAGCTGGCCAGACTCTTATTTTACTTCTGTCCAGGTGATTTGGAGCCAGCAATGTCTGGGAGATTTAGGGGTCCCTGATGCCACACAAACCCGGTTGTCAAGAGTATTTATGTTTTGTATATATTGTACATTGTTACTGTTTATTTGTCTGAGACTGCTATGCAGTCCAAGTTGGCTCCAAACTCACAATCCTCCTGCCTCAACATCCTTCCCAGCTTCCTTCTGAGCTTATACGTGTGTAGCATTCTACCTGCATTTTAAAGGCATGTTATAGAAATTGTGGCATGTGCACCAGTCAGGGTAGACTTGGAAAGGAGATGGTGCCTCCACAAAGGTTGATAATGTGCATTTTTGCTGCCTGAACTTTTTTTTTTTTTAACCAAGGCGGGGGCAGCAGGAAGGGAACCCTGGGAGAATGGTGAAGCACCTCTGGCCAGCAACATTGGGGTGCTCTAATCACCCTATGCCTAAAGGTCAGCAGACCTTCAATAGAAAGTTATATAGGACAGCTGTCCGGAGTTGCTGAGACCATGGGCAGCGGTGGTGGTCGGGGAAGGGGAATACAGTACCTTCCAAATGTACTGGAAGGATTGAGCCTGGGAATAAACATTTTTCTGTACCTCCTCCTCCATCACCATCCAGTGCCTCCCTTTGGGTGAACCCAACTAGAGGGTGGAAGGCAAAGGGATGCATAATATAGTCCTATAGGTTGGCTCCCCAGGACAAGGAACAGGATGGAGACAGATGGAGGGTAGGTTTGGTGAAGACAGAAAGAGACACTTAAATACAGGTTCACCTGTGGCTCCAATTTGTATGCTCTGGTGTAGGCCCTCCTTCCTGCTTCCTTTGTATGCCTTTGCCACCTTTAGATCCAGTCCAGCAAATGGTGCCAGCTCTTCTCAAGGATATGAGCACTCTCAGCGAGTATATTTTTATTGTGAAGACATCTGCACCTTCTTGCCAGCCAAAAACAACATATGGAAACGTTTCCCACATCTTCACCAGGGGGCACTCACTCCTTTCCCATGGATAGCTAGAAAGGTTTTTTTTTTTTGCAAGTATTTGCTAGCCAAAATAGAATTCTTTTCTGTAGGCACAGTGACTGTTGGAACAGCTCTGTCCTAAAGTGATTTCTATGTAGCTAAACACAGTTTCTGTTTGAAAGACGACTGGACCCTAGGACGATTTCTTGGTAAATGTTTAGAGCCCAGCTTGCACACTGCCGGGAAAGTGTTTGGGTCTAAATGCTGTCTTATTCTACCATTAAAATGAACAAAGCCAGAAAGACTTTGAAAAGATAATCCGCATGCCTGATTTGTAGGTACAAAAAAAAAAAAAAAAGAAAGAAAAAAACAGTTGAAGCCCAACCAATTAAAGCAGGTCTTGAAAATCCTCTCTGTAGGGATGGTCTTGTACCCATCCCCATGATTCAGCCTCATGGATAAGTAGAGGGTCCTGGGGGAAACGTGTATTCTTAAGCATAAATTCTTCCAAATGGAAAGACATTTGTTTGCTATCATATCAATCTACTAGCTGTGAGAGTGACACATGCTTTGTCAAAGGATCGGTGCAGTCAGCCAAGTAATATAGCTATGCATGGGGGAGGGGCTTGCTTCTGTTAAAAATGAATCATGAATGAGACTGGGTAAAGACAATTATGGATCTCTGATCCCTTTTAAACGAGCATTGTCTTATAACTACAGGGAAAGACAAAGACTTCTTCAAATGTACAGAATGGAGAATGGTGGGAAAATTGGTTTCTCTTATCCTATTGGAGGCTTGGCATAGAAGGTGTTTGATCCATCAAAGAGTCAACCAGTCAATCAGTCATCAAAGGGTAGATTAAAACTGGCTTGTGCCCATGGGCAGAGCTTGTCCTTAAGTCTGGAGACTGTATGGTATGACAGAGAAGAACAAAAGTTTTGGCATAAAGTCAATGTGGATTCAAATCTTGACTCTGTCACTTATCTACAATCTTGGGGAAATTCAGTTAAACCTCTTGAGCCTTTCTGACATATAAATGGAGGGAATTATATGATCTACTTAATGGTCTCGGAGTGAAGATTAAGGCAAGAACCCAAGCAGTTTCTGTTGCATAAAAATCAGTAGTGGTAGGTATCACCATGGTCTTAATAATAAACAAACCCCATTCCGAATACTTACTGTTGTTATATAATAAGGAAATAATCACATGGGTCGAAGTAATTTATTACTTGGCTTTTTTCCCCCTTCAATTAACTTTAGTAGCCAACTATGGTACTGCTAATTAGTTATTTAAAAAACAACAGCTGTTTGAGTGAGTTTACTGTCATAAAAACACAGGATCTTAGAGCTAGGGAGACTTAACAGATTCATTTCATCCAAACCTCTTTTAACATGAAGGGAACCCTTAAAAAAAATCTTTAAAATAAAGCTGGCCTAAAGTGTGGCCAAAAACCACGGTATCTTCCTGGCTGAGGACAAAGCTGTGTTTTACTCGTTAGCTCTTTCTCTGAAATCAGCGCTTCCTGACAATCAAGGACTGTTATTTCTTTATTTTATTTTTTTTTTTTTGTATTCCAACTACTGGTAAGTTTATTTTCATTATTTCCTGTTGATTTCTGAAACAGTGCTAGAGAATCTTCTAATCCAGCTTTCAATGAGAAGTTAAAAATAGCATCCAGAGTGGTAGATGGATTGCAATACTTATCAAAATGCCAAGGGTCCTACTTCCAGAAATAAGCATGCTAAATATGCACCCCCGCGCGCGCGCACACACACACACACACACACACACACACACACACACACACTCCAGTCAACCAAAGCAATACTGAGAAGGAAAAGTGAAATTGGATGCATCACACTTCCTTACTTAGAATTATTATATCACCAAGGTATAATACTTAAAATAATACGTTACTTGCTCTACCTAATATTAAGATAAATTCTGGTCCATAGCAATTAATAAAAACATTGTGATACTGTCACAAAAATAGACGTGTAAGTCAATGTAATAGAACAAAGGGTGCAGATATAAGTCTACATAGTTATAGTCAGTTGATTTTGTACAAAGATGGCAAAATGTACACACTGGAGAAAATACAGCATCTTTAGCAAATGACACTGGGTAAAGTGGACATGCGGCATGGAGAAGAACTAAGCTAGATCCTTATCTCTCACCCTGTACAAAAATCAATTCCAAGTGGATTGAAGACCTTAATGTAAAACCCCAGACGCTGAACACTGGTAGAGGAAAAGGTAAGGACTATGTTATAGGAGGTCAGCATAGGTATGGACTTTCTGAATAGAAACCTGGTTGCCCAGGACATGAGGTCAACAATTAACAATAGGGCTTCATAGATTAAAAAAAAATGCTTCTGTACAGCAAAGGAAACAGTCAGTTGTATGAAAAGGCAGCCTATAAAATGGGAGGAAAATCTCAGCCAGTTATACATCTGACAGAGGATTGATGTCTAGAGTATGTAAAAAACTTAGAAAATTAAACCCAAGAAATAAATACCCAATTTAAAAAAAAAAGGCTTTGGAACCAAACACAACATTCTCAAAAGAAGAAATAAATGGCTGGGAAGTAGTTTTAAAAGTGTTCAAAATACCATTATTCATCAAGCAAATGCAAATTAAAACTATTTTTGAAAGCATCCCATCAGAATGGCTATCATTATCATCTTGACAATAACTGCCAATAAATGCTAGCATTGATGTGGGAAACACTTCTGGTGGGACTGTAAACTGGGACAGCCACTGTGGAAATCAGTGCGGACATTTCTCAAAAAGCTAGAGAGCTACAATATGACCCAGCTATCCCACTCTTGGGCAGATACCCAAAGGAGTCTATCACACTACAGACACACTTTTTTTTTTAAATCCATGTTCACTGTTGCGTATTCACAATAGCTGGGAAGTAGAATTAGTCTAGATATCAGTCAACTGATTCATCAGTTGAGAAAATAAAATTATATTCAGTTGTAAGAAAATGAAATTATGAAAATTTCAGGTAAATGAGTGGAGTTAGAAAAGTCACTGAGGTGACTCGGGCCCGGAAAGACACGCAGTGCACACTCTATCTCTCGCATGTGAATCTTCATTCTGAGTTTTTACATTTATATGTTAAATACAGAGTATCTATAGAAGCCGTGAAACCAAAAAGGAGGGCCCTGTGGAGAGGAAGCTTAGCAGTGTGGGGTGATAGGGAAGTAAAGAGGGGAGAGGGAGCCGGAAGGTTTAAGCCAAGATGGAGTGGATTTTAAAAAGCGATTGAAAGGAGGGAGTCTGCAAGGCCGAATAGTACTGCTTCTAGAAGCCATGGACTGTTAAACAAAAGCCCGGTCTCAGGAGTCGGGTACTTCTCTCACGGGTTGGCCCTGGAGTCCTCAGAAGTCCCCCAAGCAATGTACTATTTGACCATTCCTCTTGGTTGTCCACAGACCTAGGTGATAAGACCCTATTGCTGAGGATACCACACACTTTGGTTGCAGGATGTAGAGAAACCAAGCTGGAACTGGGTTGAAAGTTTTCTCCCTGCTTATGAGTTTCTACGGTGCCCGAAGGTGTTATACAGGATGCTAGGGAACAAAGACATTTAGTGGTCTTACCCCAATGTGAAACTACCAGCTATAGAAACGATCTGCCAGGCAAGGTGTACAGGCAAGATGTACACACTACAGCGGCACCGTTATTTTTGGGTTTGTTTGTTTGTTTGTTTTATAAAACGCAAAACTCCTTTATGAGCAGACTCATAGCCAGTACTGTAAACCTGATCAAAACCCAGGGCCCAGAAAGGAATAGGTTCTAGGGGGAGAATATACTACTATTGCTTTGCTAAATGGACATGGTTTCAAGAACTCTTAGGTCTGCCCCAGTAAGAGAAATGTCTGTTTGCAGTGAGCACTGGTCAACGCAGAGACTCAAAACTGGTCAAAGCACTGATTGTAACTGACCATTGAGTGTTAGGTCTTAGAACCTCACCACTCCCCCCCCCCAAAAAAAACAACCCTGCTAACTGTGGTGTCTATTAACCCATCAAAGCAGACACTGGCCATCTTTCCCAGCATCCATCAGTCCTGTGGCTCCTCCCATCTCTCCCAGCATCTAGTGGTACCTGTGACTCCTCTCAGCACTCCTCATCCCAACCCCTACCCCATGCCCCTCCTGCTCAGGGGCTGGGCTTCCGCTTCTGGTCTCTGAGCCTGATCCTTGTGGAGCCCAGCCATTTGGCTCCCTAGCTCTCTTGGTCTTTTGGCATGGGCTACCTGTCTTGGTCAGCAGTTTCTCTCTTGCTCTCTCCCTACCCCTCTTTCCTCTCATGATCTGGTTTAGTCTGCCAGCCATGTTCAACCAGGACTCCCCCCTCTGCCTGCTTTCTCCCTATATCTTCGGTAAAACTCTTCTCCGTATTTTAGTCACATCTGCTCCTTTTATTTCATTTTTTTTTTCATTCACTCCCACAAATGGAACATCTACATTAGTACTTAAAGGCTTGGCAAACACTGTGGAGAAACGGGTAGAAAGAATGAAAGAGCCGAAGGATGGAGTGGAATGTTGTGAAGTTCTGTGTCACTGACATGTCTGTCGCATCCGTGAACTCGTTGCTGCTGTGATTGCCCGCATAAGACTTGAGCAGGACATGGTTCATCAACATCCCGTTACTGACAAGGGAGGGACTCATAAGGCCCCTCCCCTCTCAAATGAGCTTTTAATAGTTAAAGGCTGCAGGAGAGGGGCCACAGTGTGGTCCCCCTCAAACCTCTGCCACCCATGCTCATGTACGCAACCCGAGTTAAATGCAGTGGTTTACACGTTAAAAAAGACATGAATGTCAGAGAGAGGTTTGAGAAGTATGTGCTTGGGGTGGGAGAAGAGGAGAAAAGATAATGGGAAAACTGATAGAAGGATAAATTATAATATATATATGAAATGTTGAATAATGAATAAATAGAAATTACAAAGTATTGGCATAAAATGGAAACATTTGGGTTGCAGTCTTCTTTTTTTTAAAAAAAGATTTATTTATTTTATATGAGTACACTGTGGCTGTCTTCAGACACACCGGAAGGATCTCATTACAGATGGTTGTGTGCCACCATGTGGTTAGTGGGAATTGAACTCAGGACCTCTGGAAGAGCAGTCAGTGCTCTTAACCGATGAACCATCTCTCCAGTCCCTGGGTTACATTCTTTTAAAATGCAAAAGTCACATTTATTTGCATGTGTGATGTATATGTGTGAGTGTTTGTGTGTATGACCAGAGAACAAGGATTCAGCTCTACTGTGCAGACACAGATCGTGCCCCATTGTGTGTATCAGAAGAAGGGTAGTGTGATCCAGATATAAGCACAAATATATATGGCAAAATGACTTTTTTCTCCTTAATTTCTGAAGCCTCATGAATGTCAGAAGAGAGTGCAGAGTGAGGTAAGGTGAGGTGAGGTGAGGGGTAAGGGAGTCGCAGGATGGGGTGAGTTACTTGATGTTGGCCTGGGTAGTGGCTTTTGTGGCTCTCACACCAAAAGGTCAGGGTATAAGAACAAAACGTGTTGGGAGGACACCAGGGTAGGAAGATTTTGCATTGGAAATGAAACACTTGACAAGATGAAAAGCCATCTTACACTTTAGGGGGAAAAAATCTGTTAGCCACACATCAGATTAGGAGGGAATATCCTAAATTTATAAGGGACATTTGCAATTCAGCAGTGGGAAAACATTACCTTGTTAAAATGGGAGCAAAGGACTCAGACAGGCGTGTTTCTAAAGGAGAAGCGAAAATGGGCACCGACTACATAGGAGATATTTAATGCCACTAGTGGTTGGGTCACATCACTGCGATGCCTCTCTGTACGCTTCATGTTAGTTCTTCAAAGAATGGGGCACAAAAAATGTGGGCAAGTAGGTGGAGAGAAGGGGACACTGGTGGGACAAATCACACTTGAAAACCATTTCGAGAGGCTCCAGGGGATTTGACTTTCTCCAATGGTTCCATGAGTACCCACATACGTGTGGACACTCCCCCTCCCAATTACAGGCATGCATACATACATATACATGAATAAAAATGAAGTTTTATGGGGCTGTAGAGGTGACTCAGTGGTTAGCAATGCCTGCTTCTCTCTTCCAGAGGACCTGAGTTCAGTTCTCAGGACCTAAGACAAACTACCCAGCTCACACCTGCCTATACAATTAGACTACTCCAGCAAGTCTGATTCCCTCTTCTGGTCTTTGTAGGCACCTAAAATCTTAAAAGAGAATCGCCTGCCTTTTCCACAGCATGAATGGATCTGGAGGCCATTGTTGTAAGTGAAGTAAACCAGATCCAGAGAGAATATTGCTGTAGAATCTCATGCCCATGTGGAATCTAAGCTAAACAAAAGGGTCAACCATACCGTGGTTAGGACAACATGGTGGACGGAGTGATGGGGAGAAAGAGGTGAAAGGGTAGACTAGACAGATGTGTAAGGCAAGCAAGTCTGGAGACTGAGTTTACAAAACAAAGACTGTAATTAATACTGTACTGCATTCCGGCCTTTTTTGCTGAATAAGTAGATTTTAGCCACTCCTGTCATGGGAAAGGAGTTTTGTGAGGTGACTGATATTAATCTGTTTGGTGACCGTAGAGCCCTGCAGTATCCATGCATCCTATAATAGCATGTTGTAAACCTCAGACATGTATGAGAGCATTTATTAATATGAAGCTTGGATAAAGGTGTATGGGACAAAGCTACCTCACAGAGCATTAAGGTAAGATGGCTAAATAGGATAGGATCCTCAACTGGGTAAGTGCTTTGCTTATGTTATTCTACACATTTTTGTCCCACAGTGTATACTGAGTGCAAGTGTTTTCTGGGTTTTGGCTAGGCTGTGGTCATCCTCTCTGCACTTTTACATCCTCCCTGCACATCTTCAGTAGATATGAACCTTATAGAGGCTTATGTTTTATGTTGGTAAAATAAAAAAAGAAAATAATAGATTAGCCTAAGGCTAATGCTTTTTCTTTTCAACATGACTTACGTTGTCCAAGGTATCATATTTACTAGTTTTATTTGACCATCTTTCTTGGTCATTTGGCCATTATATCTGTCTAGGGAATCTCACAGAAAACTATGTTAGTATGTCACATGGCATGTGTCATGTTAGAGGCAGAATTAAGAACAGAGTTGAGATCCTGGCACAGCATCAAAATAGCATCTAGAATAATTTTCCTAGATGGCGTTAACCTTCCCTCTACAAATATAATAGTATTCTGTTTAATACAGTAAAGCTATTATAGTCTCCACATAAGTGGTTGCAACTTATTAATAAATATTACTTAAAATGGTTGCAGTAATAAAACAAAGTATCGGTGTTCTAAAACCCTTTAAAAACATGGCTATAAATGGGACCACAAAGTGTGTCTCTACCCCCACAGTCTTTTCACTGGTAACCACTTGGGTTACAGACTGTCTTCACTATAGTTTTGTTTGACTGAGACATGGTCTCACTATGTAGTCCCCTTTGCCTTCCACTTGTGATCCTGCACCTCAGTGGCTGGAATGCTCGGTGTACAGGTGTGAGCCCCGCTGCCCGGCTTCCCCCTGATTTATATGCATTTGCACAATAGGTTGCTGTTCATTCTATCTGTTTAGAGCTTTTAATGTATTTAGACAGGATCCCATTGGATATGTTATCCCGTAACTCATTATGTAAATAGACTGGCCTCTGACTCAGCGATCTCCCCGCCCCTGCCTCCGGAGTACCAGGATTGAAGGTGGGCACTGCCACATCTATCCATGTATCCAAACCAGCTTGGTTGACACTATCAATGAATGAAGGAGGCTGCATGAAGCTTAGCCAGGTAGAGGGCATTAGATCCCTGAGACTGGAGTTACAGATGGTTTGTTGGCTGCCGTGTGGGTGCTGGGAACTGAACCCGGGTCCTCTACAAGAACAGCAAGCGCCCTGGCTCATTAGCTGTCTCTGCAGTCCAAGCTGTTTTTGAAAGGTAAGTACCTTTCTTTTTCAATTTTGTATCCATTGCGTGTAACCCTACAACACAGGAAAACAATACAAATGGATGAATGTAGATAATATCTCCCAATTGAACCCCAAGGTAAAGGTATGAGTAAAACAGGAGCAATTAGAACAAGGAACAATGCAGCAGGAACAAAAAGTCCTCAAAATCACCCTGGATAGGAAGAGTAGAACTGAAGAACTGGTGGTTAAAGTCACCCTTGAACAATGTCACTTCAGACAGGGTAGCACACTGGCTGGTTCGCACTGCCCTGGTACCCCCTGGGACACTTTGCCATTTGGTTGACTAGTATGGTAGGAGAAATACCGTCAATCTTTGTCCTCTGAGCTCTGAGTTCCGTAAATGGAGGTTGAGATGCCCATTGGAAATTAACTGATGGCAGGAAGGAAGACGATTTAATGGTGATTTTGAGATCACTGGGTTTCAATGATTTAAAGCGGAAGAGCTCAGAGGGTTGTCGGTGTGGGGGATCTGCCCGGCTTTGCCTTTTGTCCAAGACACTGACTGCAGGAATGGACTTGTCTAACTGCTCAAGCTTGGGAAGTGAGCTATGGGAGGAGCTCCCCTGCAGGACTTGCCTTGATCCTCATTGTTGACCACGCACCATGACCAGATTTATATGAGCAGGGACCAGGCAGATAGAAAGCCAGAGTCTTGGAGCAGTCAGTAACCGGAGCTCCTCTTCCCGATTCCACCATTGCTCTGTCGAACTGACAGATGCTTTTAACCTACAACTCTACCTTGTTATTCTCCTGTATAAATAAACATCGTCGACAATTCCACTGTCCTTACAATAAAGGACTGCTGCAAGGTAACCTAAATTACACCATAGTTTTGAGCTCTTGTTCACCTTTCCAGGCCCCGTTTTTGGCTTTTCAGATGTCCCTGGTTGACTTTGTTGGTCCTGTAGACCTCATGATATTTCCTTAGAAGCATCCCTTAGAGTAATACCATGGACAATGCTAATTTAGGTAGTCACATTAAACTAGTGAAATAAATAGGTGGAAGTAATGGCTTTAGTGTATTTATTTATTCAATATGTCCAAATATCTTAACATAAAGCAATATAATGTTATTAATATTTATTATTATCATGTGGTGGTTGATTTTAAAAATCTGTTGTGTTCAGTACATAGAGCACATCTTGGTGAGGCCTGGACATACCCCAAGCCTCAGTAGCCATGTGTGCCTTCAGTGATGGACAGAGGAACTGTAAATTAAGTTTATTATTGTTTTAGTTAATTTTATCCCATGTTTTCTTTACAAAACATCATTTACATGTCATACCAAGATGCCAGTGCCTACTTATAGTCCCCTTTGGGCTGTGAGCGACATGAAGGGACTGGGCACTTCTGATCCACTATTTCAATGCCTTATAGTACATACAGGATGCTTAAAAAAGTTTTACTTCCTGATATTTGGACAGTATAAGCAAACCTCTCTACTCATTTTTCCTGGGTTAACGTACAGAGTCAAGTGTGTAAAATTCACCCAAGCTAAAAACCCAATCGCTAGTTGACTTCTTAAAATTTATTGACTCATTCTTTTCTTTTAAATTTAGATTTATTTATGTGTATGGAGTGTTTGTCTGCATGTATGTGTGTCTTGTGCCCTTGTAAGTCAGAACGGGGCATCATAATACCTGGAACTGGAGTTAGAGATGGTTCTGAGCCACCATGTGGGTTCTAGGAACTGAACCTGGATCTTCTGTAGCAGCAATGAGGGCTCTTAACCTCTGGCCCATCTCTCTAGCCCTTGGCTAAACAACATTCTTGTAGAATATTGTTTAAAAATAGGCAGTACATTCTGAGTTGTGTTTATTATCCTAATGTCAGTTTTAACAATATAGAATAGCAATATGAATTATTATCAAGGGGAGTTGGGGAAAGAGTACCTGGAAAGAGGATGTTATTTTGCAACTTGTAAATTTAAGTTGTTTTGGGATGAAAGGTTATTTTTCAAAAGTGTCTTAGCTGGGTATAGTGGCACACATTTGTAACCCAGACACTCTAGAGGCTAAGGCTGGGGGACATCTGGACCCTAGGGGCTTGAGAGAAATGTGGGCAACACGGCTAGTCATTGTATCTTCAGGAAATGATCTTCTCAATTTAGGCAGTTCTAGGTAATTTCAATTCTCCATAGCCCATAAATACTTTTGATTTTTTTGTTTATCATCACAATGCTGTTTCTTAAGGGCGAAAATATCCATGGGCTGGGAAAGGCCTGAGATCAGCAGCTCCTGGACTTTGTGGATTCGTGCCACACTTCAGAATATTAGAATTCTGGCAGCCCTCTTGGTGTGATTAGAAGACTAAAAACAACATTTAAACAAATTAGGTATAATTACAATGCAATTATTACCACAGTGTAACAATGCTTCCAGTGTTTATAAAGCAGTCAGTGGCCACTCTTCCACACTGCTCTGCTGTTTGAGTAGAATGGATAGTGATCTGGACGTATTCTCTTATGTATGCATTTACAAGCCAATGCCCCTGCACGCTTGGTCTCACACTTCTGTGTCCGTGGCAGGATGTCCATCTTTCGTGTTTTTATGCTTTAGCTGAAATGTCCACTGAGTGCTGGAATTGTGTATATTAACAAGTATATTAACTTTGACTCAAAAAAAATGTTGCATTGAATGGAACAAAGGTTGTGGCTCTATTCTGGGTTCATGGCTTATTAGGTTCTCACAGCTCAATGGTGGAGAACCACCATCTAGGCATAGGTGAAAAAAATGTGTTCATTTTTGACTTGTGTAACTGTTTTCACCAGAGCTGAGTTAGAGCCCTGTGTATTTTTGACATGTATTCTAATACGGACTTTATAACCTCCCCGCCCCCAGGTAATTTTCTGTTACAGGGCCATTTTCTTGAGAAATTCCAATAACTTGCAAATTCCACAAATACAGGAGATCTCTCTGTGGTTTCTTTGCTGTCACCCATCCTATGATGTTTGGTTCAGTTCAGTTCAGTTCTCCCTATAGAATTAGGGATGTAAACCTTTACTTTTCCTTACAGTGATTTTCTGATTGCATGTTCTTGCCAACCCAGACAGAGAGACCTTGAAGGAATTTGTCTTTACTTAGAATGTTCATGTATTCATTCAATAACTACTTTTGGATCACATGCTGTGCCTGACATCGAGGACACAGGGAAGCAAAGAGCTAACACGGGCTCTATGCTCAGTCTTGAAAATGACTAGGTACATACAGTCACCTAAAGGGACATCCACACGTGCAGCACTCAAAGAAGGAGCATGACTCTGTGGGACACTTTCTGATTCCTTATAATGTTCTTTCTGTCTGGAGAGCCCATGCCTTTCTCTCTGAACAGTCTGAGTGTGGCTTTCATGCTTCCCACACCCATGCACATAATACATCTCTCTTTCAGTGGATCGGTAATGCAATGCTATCCAATCACACCTGCTACTTACAAAACCATTATATCATGGACCTGTTTTCCAGTCAACAGACATGTGAGTTAATACACACGGTGCAGCCAGAAAACAGAAATCACACCACCTGTGCTCAAATCCAGTCCTGGCATCACTAGCTTGGATGGTCTTCTGAAACTCACCTTCTCTGTGTCTCAACTTATTAAACTGCCAAATGAAGGATAATAATCTGACCCACTTCACTGGGTTGCCACAGAATTAAATGATAATGGCTAGAAGGCATAGTCTAAAAGCTCCACATTCGTTATCTGTCGACATCGATGATTTTCAAACTAGTTCAAAGCAGTTCAACGTTTTAAGGAAATACACATGCATGGATGAGGCTGGAATTGGGGCCACGGCCTCTAATGACTCTCTAAGGCATCTTAGGAAAGCAAGTCTCAGGTTTCAGTATCCTATAACCACCTAGAGAACGGGGTGGGAATGTAGAAGTCAGACCTGATCCAGGCCTCTGAGTTACTTGTAGGTTTCCCTAGTGATTCCAGTGGACCCAGACATTTGACCATGGAAGCTCTGTACTTTAGAGCTGTTGATCCACCTAAGTTTTAGTGGTGAAGTTGACTTATTGGGATAAATTTGCACTGAAGTATTTAAGCACTCCACTGTTGATGGCTGTTTAGGTGGTTTTCATTTTATCCACCCCTGGTTGCAACCATTGCCATAGAGATTCTGCTAGGAGTTTGGAGTTCTTCTGTTCCTGTTTGAATACATCTCCTCAGTATATTTTTTTCAGAAGTGAAATTTCTAGGGCCTAAGTGTGTGTGCTTTAAATTGTGATAAAGATTGTCAGTTGCCTTCTGAAAGGTTACATCAATTTACCCTCCTGCCATCAATATTGAAGATGGTACCTTTTCCCTACTCTTATCATTTTTCTCTTAACTCAGGCTTTAACTCTCTTTCTTTGAGGGGTACTGATGAAATCTACATCAGTGTTTTCTGCACTTATGAGCACCCAGCCAGCCAACCAGCCAGCCAGCCAGCCACATTTCAGAAACTCCATGGATCCTTTAGAAATCATTTTCTTTTCAGCCACCTTCTCCCCTACTTGGCTATTGCTCCCAATAATATGTGTGCCTATTGTATGTTTGTCATATTCCAAAGCAGAAGACATTGTTCTGCTCTTCTTGATTTCATGGTGAGTTTTCTATTTTCTACAGAGAAGTTATTTATAGTCAAGAAATTCTGAAGTCAAAAATATAATTCTCCCATCGTTGAGTTCCTAGATGCCTTGCTCTGATCATATCTGCATCCCCAAGTAACACATCACAGGAGTGAGAGCTCTCTGGTGATTTAGGAGTCTGCCAGATCATTAGGGCTTCACCAGTGTAAGGATGTAATAGTCTAGTGTGCCATCAGCCAGCCACGCTCAGTGATGCATTGCTTCTGAGCAGAACAATGGCCCAAAGATATCATGACGGATTCTTTTACAATTAGGAATGAAACCTTTGTTTGGAATTAAGGGAAAAATATGCCTCCCCAACACACAGGGGAGAGAATAACATATAATTCTGATCAGCTCTTGGTTATTGTCTAATATGAGCTGAAGACGAGTCTTCGGGCTGGATGGGTTGGAGGCATTCTAAGTTTAAATTTCATTAGTTGTGCCAAGGGCAGACTGGCATCTGAAAAGAAAGGTCTTCCTTCCCCAAGTGTCTATAGTATGCTTATGGATAAGCCAGGAGACATTTGTGAATAGGAGTACTTTTCATTTGTATATTGCTTCTTTCCCATTTCTCTCCTTTCTTTCTTCCCTCCCTTCCTTCCTCCTTCCCTCCTTTTCATTCTTTCCTCCTCTCTTCCATTCTCTGTCCCTCCATCCTCCCTCCTTCCTCTCGGCTCCCTTCACTTTCCCTCCCTTCTCCATCCCTTCTTCTTTCCCTCCTTCTGTCTTCCTTCTATTCCCCTTTCCATCTCTTTTTATTCTTCCTTCCCTCCTTTTCCTCTCTCCCTTTCTCCTTCCCTCCCTAACATTCTCCTTTCTTTCTTTTCTTTCTTTTTGGGACCCAAAGCCAGCATGTGCTGGGGAATCATACAATGAGATATATCTCCTGCCTTGCACATTTGTTTTTAAGGGGAAATCCTTTTTAATCATGTGGTCCATTGCTGCAGTGCCTGATCAATGTGCCTTTGCCTCTTTGAGATGGAGACTTTCTTCCTCTGAATCTTGAAGTCACTGGGGCTGTTCCTTTTCATATGGTAGTTGCTTCTGTAGAACCAGATCCTTAAAATTGTGTAGAGGAGAGAAGCAAAAGATGCTGCTGGATTAATTCACTGTTGGCACTGAGAACAAGGAGGGCCTGAGAGAGGAAGCAGAGTGACCATCTTGGGTTGCTACTTAGGGCTAGAGGAGTGCAGGCTATGAAATTATTCTGATTTGAATTTGAGCTCTTGTATAGTCCCTTTTAAATTTGGGCAACTTGTTTTAACCTTGTTGGGCTTGTAAGATAGAGATGTGTTCTAGAATCTGCCTTATAGAATTTAATTAATGACTAAGTAAGTTTATTGCATTGAAAGGACTCAGTCTATTCCTGGAAAGACTTGTGCATTGAAAATTCTAGCAGTTGTGGTGGTTGCCATGTTTTCATCTTGTTGCCTACAGGGGAAAACACCCTGGTGTTTGGCAGCTGGAGGAGAAGGGCTAGTGGGTTTCAGTATCTAGTCATTTGTAAGCCCAGGGCATTTACTCCTCATGTTTTCCAGCCTAAGCCCCCTCTCCCTCCTTAAGGTCCTTTAGCACTCACTTTAAAGGACAGACTTCCAACCAAGGCACTCTAAAAGCCCACAAGTCCTTCTAGAGACTTCCACATCATGAAACACAGGACCTGACAAGGGAGCTTGAAACTAGCCATTGGCACAACTGATATGCAACTGGAAAGTGTTTGTGTCTGTAGGAAATAACCATCAGGCGATGCTGGCATTACAGGGTGCCAGGCATTGTGAAGGATGTATGACATTGGCCAGCCCCTTAGTTATTCCTACTACGGTGTTTATATCCCTATCAAACCCATGAGAAAGACAGGTAAGAAGAGTCAGGCAATGTGCCCAAGGACATACTGCAAGACATGTATGAAATCAGGACTTTGTTCAGATTGTTTTGATTCTAGAGCCAAATTCTATAACTGATACACCCCTCTCTACTCATGTTACGCTCACAGCTGCATCTGAACGTTTTGAGGTATTTTCACTACCCAGAAGCATTGTGAGAACTGGAGACAAGTAGAAAACAGACCAGAAAAAGAACCCTAGACTCTCAGTGGCTAACAGAGCTCCAAGAAGCTCTGGACTCTCTGAGGCTGGGCAGTCTGCCCAAGCTGAGTTCACTGAATCCAATGGGGGCCTTGCCAGGAGGGGCTCTGAGCTCTGCACTTGACTTTCCCACCCGCTACAGTCAGCTTCCTTGTGATCAGCCTGTGCGGGGGATGCATGCACTCTGTAGATAAGCACAGAAGAGGCAAAATCCTTTGCTTCCTGCTGCCCCTCCCTCCTCATTCTCCCTTCAAAGCAAATTGCAGAGAACAGTTGTGCTCCAGTCCGGCATTACAATGTCATCACAGCACAGAGTTCTGAGCAACTTAATCCTGCAGCTTGCAGCCCAGGGCTGCATCATCGTGGCCAGCTACCGGTTGTAGGGGAACAATGATCTTCTGTGGCTACTGATACATTTTTTTTTTTTCAAAACACATTCAGTGGAATAAACACATCCATGCCAGAGACAATATTGTCACTTGCTCCAGCCAGTTTTTAATTTCAGCTGGTAGATGGAAAGTAAGTTTGTTGAAATGAGTTTTTCCTAGTCTGCAGGAGTCCTGCTGTCTTCGGATTGGCGATGGGAGGCCAAGGAGGCCGCCATGTCCCTTGAATTTTTTCTCCTTGTTGTTTTGGAGAACAATTTTCTCTGACATGTAGTTGGTTGTTTTACGGCTTGAAGAAATATACTGCTTTATTCATCTGTTGCAACTATAATAATATTGCCATTGGAGTCCCACTTGGTCATAAATCAGACCATTCCCTTCTCCTCTATACAAATAATTAAAATAAAAATCGACTCCGCCAGTGAATTTGTTCTACAAGCTGAATAGAAGTGTGTGCTATAAGTCTAGATATTTTGGTTGACACAGGGCTGTATATCTTAAAAATAAGAAACCGAAAGGTGGGAGAATAAGACCTTATTTCATTATGTACAATTTATAACATTTATCTTGAAGATAAAGTTGCTGTCCTCCGCTGCCTATTAACTGGGAACTAGGATTCAAATACTGTGGGGATGTTCATGGTCTCACAGCTTCCCTGACCCCTCCCCCCAATACCATCATCCTCTCTCTCTCTCTCTCTCTCTCTCTCTCTCTCTCTCTCTCTCTCTCTCATCTTTCTTGCAGTGAATCAAATCATAGTTGCATGCACATTTCCATCCTTCTTTCCCCCTCAAAGAAGTACGGGTAGTATGTAAAATAGGCATAGTTAAAAACAAAATAAGAAGGAGTGTGTCAGAAGAATTGATGGGAAGAAGGGAGCGGGTTCACAAGAGGGAAGTGGTGGTAGAGGACTGACTCGCAGATCTGGTACTCACTGTGGGAGGAGGGCCCTGTGCTTTGCTCCTCTAGGGTGAGTGCCCTAGTGATGGTTTGATTAGATACGTGGCGAGGATGCAGGAGAAGCCGCATTTGGTATTGACATTAGAGAGGGTTTTCCCCTGTAGGCCTTCACTAAGAGGATACTTCTACTCAGGGACGAGAGTCTCCAGCAAGATCCTTAAGAAACATTTAATTAATTGGATTGCCCTATACTTGACACATCAAGCAGCAGAGGCATTTCTAATAAGACCAACTGTGAAGCCTAGACAGTGGCTTTTTTTTGACCTTGCGTAAGCCAAGTAGCGATTATGAACACACTACATAGTCGTTCCCAGACCCAGCACACGTTAGTCATCCATGAGATAAAAGTTGTTAAGTCTCAGGTCATGTCACAGAAGCCAATACCTCTGTAACGACAGGGATGTTCTAAAGCAAAGGATGACTTGCTCATGTTACTTAATGGTTGTAGATCAGCCTGGCAATGCGGTAGGGTTAGAGGACTATCGTCCTTATTCTCGGACTTCTGTCTTCAGGGATCCAACTACAAGTTGCTCTCTCCCCATGCTTTCAAGATGCCAAGACTGGAAAAGCATTCTAGAGGAGTATTTGTAGGCTCCCAAATATTCTGAGTATGGCCACTACTTCTCAAATCTGTTTCATCGGACAAAGCGAGTCACATGGTCATGCCTCATTGTAAAGTGGGTAAGAAAGTGAAACCACACTTTGGTTGGAGTCGCAGGGATATTCAGTGATAGACTTTGGTTCATATATTGAGGAACACCAACCTAGAGAAAGGCCTGTGTTCCTGTGTCCTCATGGAGTCTTTCATATATTTTCCCCTAAGCTAGGCTTTAGTTGCATACTAAATAGTTGTTTATTTATTTTATTATTTTATTTTATTTTTGTGATAATACTGTGGCAAACACATGCCTGGTAACCCCTTTGTGCTGAGAGAAGCCTGTGGCCGGTGATTCTCAATCAGTGAGAATCAACTCCTTTGGCAAACCTCTATCTCCAAACATATTTACGTTATGATTCATAACTGATTTGCAGTTATGAAGTAGCGACAAAAATAATTTTATGGTGTGCGGGTCACCACACCATGAGGAATTGCATTAAAGGATCACAGCATTAGAAAGGTGTTTAATGAAGATACCTCTGATTTCAAGATGGCTCCCATCTAAAGGAAAGTAGACAGACATATTACCTATAGAATACCTGCAGGCTGGGTCAAGATTTTCTCCAGGTAATAAGCTGGGCTCTGTTATTCACTAGTTCCAGAGTTCTAGACCATAGGTCAGAAGTTCTTAACTAGATGTGAGGATGTGAGGGATAGACTCACATTGATTTTTTAGAAGAACAGTCTCTGTAGGAAGCTAGGCTAGGGTCCAGGCATTTTATTTTAGCTTCATTGGTCATTCCACATACACACCCTCAACCCCCAGTTAGGGAGTGAGCATTCAGCTTGGAAAACACTGGGGCAACCATGGGCACATGCTGACCTCACTGTCCAGTGTCTTGATGAAGGCCCTCTGAAGTGCTGCACTGTTACTCTATGGATGCCTAACTTTTAAAAATCAATGTTATAAATGAACACCAAATGTTTCATGTCATACTGACATGGAACAGGATGAAACTTGGTTACCCTGCTTCCTAGAGGCAGCTGTTGCCCTCTGGTACCCACTTCTGCTGGCATCTATGAAACGTGCATAAAGACCATCACCCAAATCAGCCAAATTTATAACAAGCTTTATTATATGTGTAAATATAGCCAGTATGGCAACTGGCTTTCCGTAAGTGTGGGATTTGAGAGGACAGTCAGGAACACAGGAGAAGTGGGGTTTTATAGTACCCAAACTTCAAGGCTAGGGGGTTTCCAAAGGTTGGGGGGATTTCCAGAAGAATTTTTGCTATGTAGGAACTTGGCAGAGCATCTCAAAAGTATTTGGCTAAACACCTTGTCTTAGGATAGAAGTCTGAGCATAGGGTGTGGATCATGTTAAATTCCAGAAACTCGAGTTTCACAGAAAACAGAAACAAACCTATTTTGTCCTTGTAACAAGATGGTTTCTGATCTTAAGATGGAGTCAGGCTGGTCCATCCATTGGCCACCACTAAGGATTACTTAAAAAGTGCCATCAACAGAAAGTATAAATCATATATATTATACATATTTATATGATTTAAACTTTTCCAGTAGTCACATTTAAAAACAACGTGACTAAAGGTTGGTATAGGTTGTGATAGAGTACATGTCTAGCACACACATATAAAGATAAATTTTTTTACTTTTAAAAATAAACGTTGGGCTGACAAGATGGCTCGGTGGGTAAAGGTGCGTGCTGTTAAGACGAAGCAAGTGAATTCAATCCCGAGAAGGATTGGCAGAAGGAGGGAACTAACTTCTGAAAGTACCATCTCAAATATAATCAGCCTAAAGGTTTTTATTATATTTTATATTCTTTGTGCTGTTATGGAAATGTATGTGTGTGAGACAAGAATATCTCAGTGTTAACTACAGAGAGACCTAGTGGTTCTTCCTGTGGCACATGAATATTCAGCTCCTTCATAAGTTAAGAGCATGCTGATGTGTTGATTCAAGTCAGTGTTTCAACACTGGGATTAGTGCGAAAACATCGGTTCTGGACTACAGACACTCCTTATGTAGACTTGTACTTTGCCACAGATGAAATAGGCCTGTGCTGTGATCTGAATGTGGTTCAGTCCCCGTGATGGTTAGTGTCAACTGCCAACTTACTAGGATTTACAGTCATCTAGGGGACAACCCCACACTCACACCTGTGAGGGGTCCACAAGATTAGGTTAAAGGAAGTGGAAGGCCTAACTGAGATTAGATGGAGCAAGCCATTGTTCACTGTTCTTTGCTTCTGGACAGAGAATGAAATGTGACCAGTCACTTCAAGCACCTGTCATCTTGAATCCCCAGCCCTGATAGGCTGAACTCTCAGACTGTGAGCTGAAATCAACCCTCCCCACCTTGAATCTTTTTTTCAGAGTATTTCATCAAAACCACAGGAAAAAGAGCTAATATAGTCTCCTAGTTTCCTACAGGAGTTTACTCCCCAAAGTCTAATGTTAATGTTGATCAAAGTAGAAATGTCATGACTATTGTATTGGAGGTAGGGTCTTTGGAAATGGAGCAGGTTAGCTTAGATCACTCAAGGTAGGTTCTCTATGACTGAACTCCGGTGGCTTTATAAAGAGAGGGAGAAAGACAGGATACGCGGAGGAGCACTCACGTTCTCAGGATCACACGATGTATGGCTCTTTGAAGAGCCTGGACATGCTGTTTGAATGTGCAGCCTTAAAAATTGTGAGCTAAATATGATTCTTCATGAAATAGCCTGCCTCAGTTTATCCTCTTATCACAGCAAAATGTTCACTAGGCAATGTATTTGGCTCTTACTATTCCTCCCTTCCTCCCTTTCTCTCTTCCTTCCTTCCTTCTTTCCTTCCTTCCTTCCTTTCTTCCTTCCTTCCTTTCTTTCTTCCTTCCTTTCTTCCTTCCTTCCTTTCTCCCTCCCTCCCTCCCTCCCTCCCCCCTCCCTCCCTCTCTCCTTTCTTCCTTCCTTTCTCCCTCCCTCTATCCCTAACTCACTCCCTCCCTCCCTCCCCCTCCCTCCCTCTCTCCTTTCTTCCTTCCTTTCTCCCTCCCTCTATCCCTAACTCACTCACTCCCTCCCTCCCCCTCCCTCCCTCTCTCCTTTCTTCCTTCCTTTCTCCCTCCCTCTATCCCTAACTCACTCCTTCCTTTCTTTCTTTCTTTCTTTCTTTCTTTCTTTCTTTCTTTCTTTCTTTCTTTCTTTCTTTCTTTCTTTCTTTCTTTCTTTCTGCTATTGTTTCATTGAAGCAGTGTCTTGCCAGTTCCAAGCTGACCTAGAACTCACTGTGTAGCCTACCTATGCGAGCTTCCTCTTCCTCCTAGCTTATGTTTTTTAACATTTATCTGAGGGGGTATTATCCAAATTAGTTAGAAAATGACTTGCAGCATTTTATGTCTCAGGGAGACCAGCTTGCTTACTGGGGATTTGTCATTTCCGTTTTCCAACACCCATTTCCCCTTACCCTAGTAATAGCACCCCAGTTTTCTCTAGCACACTTTATATCCTCTACCCTCCGCCCTTGTGCTTTGGGCAGGATTTATTCAATGTTGAGTTGTAGTGGTGGAAGCCCACCAACCTGGCCACTCAGAGAATTTTGTTTCTTTGGCCAGTGGCTGGGCTAGGCATCAGCACGTTTAAACCAAGCTAATTAGAGAAATCAGAGAAACCAGTCAGAGAAATCTTGAGGGTTTTGGTTAAGTAAGTGAGCAGTGGTGCGTGAACTTGGATAGTTGTGATCTCCAGTGGCTGACGCTATTTCATGAAGCACAAGATAAAGTCCACACAGCTGATGGCACAGAGAGGGACCATTCTCCAACCTGTGCTCCGAGCCCTGGAATTGAGCTGTGCTGGCTCCAGGGATCTACTCCTGCAAGGGTAAATTCTCCTCTCTTGGTGTTACCAGCGTCAGTCCAGTTCAGTTGTGATGTGCCCATTCCCATGTGGATGTCTTGGCTGATAATGCCTTACGACGCTTCAAGAGAGTGCTTCAAAAGGACAATAGATTTGGTAGGCAAGATTCCTCTACTTGGGCATTTTCAATGCTCTTTACTATATAAAAAACAGAATTTTAGGAGTTGAGAAATTTGATTAGTTCTATTTTTCTAAGACTTACTTGACCATTTCTCCATATTTTGGGGGGGAGGGGGGTGTCACACATTCATCATGGAACATTCTGTGCCATGTTTGCTCTAGAAGGGGAGAAACTCTTCCATGTTGCCAATAATTATATGATTATGTAACGCTTACCTCCAGTCTTGCTCTACCCCTCCCCGAGATTCTTCTTATTGCCATATTGTAATTAAACTACTATCCATGATGATCCATGTGTCTAAATAGACATTGTGGATCTGACAAAAAATGTGTTTTAGACATATATTTAGATTGCTAGGCAACTGCAATAGGATAGACTAGGTATTTAAACCAGGCAGCTTGGCTTAGCTATTTATATAGTCACTGGATAAATGGATATTTATTTATTTACCTAGCTGGAACTACTTAATTATTTATTATCTACGAGTTTGACAGATGTTTATTGAGCTGTCACTTTACCACAGCCCTTACCCTCAAAGGTACAAGAATTTGGAGATCTTCATCCATGGATCCAAATTCTGGTTCTTCGACAGTTGCTCCTGCAGTGCCTTCTAGCCCCATGGCCACTTATTCCACCCTGGCTTCGTTGACATTAACCTGTAATCTGAGATAGATTTTGAGTCACCACACCGGGAGAATTAGATAGCGTATCACAGGTTCTTACCCAGATAAGCATGTTAAATTTTGGCTTCTTCCTAAGATAGCATCGTGTTTAACACTAATGACAATCTAGGAGATAAACAGAGCATCTATTACTGCCCTCGATATCACTCTGCTTCTAACACCCAGCAACTGGGGGAGTCGCTTAGCCTCTTGAAGCTCATTGCCTTACCTGTCAATTAGGGAAGACATCAATATCCACTTTATTGAATTTTATGAGGATGCAGTGAGCTAAGACACACATGGCACACAGAGTAGCATTAGCATCAGCCAACATCTAAATCTCATTACATTGCTAGCAACAACAATAATAATACTATATATACATATAAAATATAAATAGAACCCCCAGCCTTAGTCAATGATGGTATTTTTTTTCCTTGCTTAACCTCATGTTTTCTTCATTTGGAGGAATCATCCTTGGCTGCAATTCATTGCACTGGACTACATTAATCATGGCCTGTTTTGTTCTTCCTGACAGTAATGAATAGAAACTGATAGAAACCAGCCGTCAGGCCATAGAAAAGGGGTGCACAGGCCCCTTTCCAAGGCAGTGTTTAATTACCCTGTGTGCAAGGAATACCATATGCTGCATATGTTGCAGTCCCTTCCCCCTCCCCCAGCTGCAATCTACTCTGGGTCACAACAGCATGCTGCCTCTCTCTCTCTCTCTCTCTCTCTCTCTCTCTCTCTCTCTCTCTCTCTCTCTCTCTCTCTCCCTCCCTCCCTCCTTCCCTTCTACCCCTTATTTTTAGTTTGAGATTGGGCCACATTTGGCCCAGGGTAATCTCAACTTCAAATACATACAGCTAAGGATGACCTTGAACTTCTGATACTCCTGGGATTACTGACATGCATCACTGCATCAAGTTCGTGGGGGTCTTTGGGAATAATAAACCCAGGGCTGCTTGTCACATGCATGCATACTAGGTAAGCATGTAGTAGTACCCTACCAACAGAGTCTGCTGTGCTCATTTAAAATTTTTATTTATTTTTATATGTATAGGTGGTTTTTTTTTTCCTGCACATGTGTCTATACACCACCAAAGTGCAAGGCCAGCAGAGATCAGAAGAAGACAGATCCCCTGGAACTGAATTTACAGACAGTGTGAATGACTAGATGGGTGCTGGGAATTAAACCCTGGTCCTCTGGAAGAGCAGCCAGAGCTCTTAACTGCTAAGCCATCTCTCTTGCTCATTTTAAAAGCACATACTTGGCTCCTTCTCTGCACATCTCAGAGAGAGGTTTGACTTAGTTGTTCTTCCTTATAATTTGATTTTATGTTTATTATTTTTGTCTGTATTTGTGGAGGTCAGAAGACAACTTGTGGCAGCCAACTTTTCTCTTTCTGCCCTGTGAGTTCCAGGCTACCAGGCTTGTACAGCAGGAGCCTTTACTCACCAGAGCATTTCACTGGCTCATAATTTAACTACTTTATTAAAATCCTAAAATTGTATTTATTTGTGTGTGCATGCATGTGTGTATGTGTGTATGTGCCCATGTGACACACGTTTGTACATGCATATTATGTGCACATACGTATGAGTATGTATGTATGTGTCATGGTACGCATGTGGATGTGTTGGAGTCAGTTTTCTCCTTCCACCCTGTGATTCCTGGGGATAAAACTCAGGCTGTCATGCTTGGTGGCAGACGCTTTTCCTTGATGAACCATCTTCTTGGCCCCATAACTTTGTCTTTGAATCTGGTGACTTTCTGACTTTCTCCTGCCCACCTTCCTTTTGCGTCCTTTTTAAGTCAGTGACAGCAGCTGTGCATGAGGGCTGGGGCTAGCCAGTGCTTAATGAACAGAAGACAGAAGGACTCTTCTCTATCAGAGTGAGGCATACCCACCTGGGTCAAGGCAGATAGCTGCTTCAAGCACATTGGAATCCAGCGTCAAATATCAAGAAATTCTAGCTTCTAAAATTCGTGGTTGACTGATGCTAAGGGTGTTGCTCAGTTGGTAGTGTTTGCCTAGTGTACATAAAGCCCTGGGTTTCACCCCCCAGCACCACATAAATCAGATACAATGAGTGGCACAAGCCTGTAATACTAGCACTTAACTATATAGTGTTGACTAGCCTAGGCTCCATGGGCAGCTCCTCCTACCCCCACCAAAAACAAAGCAGGATAAAATCTGGGATATGCTTCTATTTAAAACTCAGAGTTGAAGCTGCTTCATTAGCCACCCACAATACACTTAGAAGCATGAATGAAATGAAAAGGACTGTCAGCTATCAAGAACACACTATTTACCAAACTATTTTACCCAGGAGTGGGAAGCTGTCTCCCTCACCCCAGCAAAGATTCTGACTCGTCCACAATTCTGAAACAAAGGCTTGCAAACTTTCTGGAAAGGATAGAGAGTATATTGCAAGTTCATGGGGTTATGTAGCTTCAGTCTTTGGTGCTTAGACTGGTCTGTTGAGTACAATGATGGTCACAGACATCCCAAAATGGTGTGAGCATGGCTATATGCTAACAATAGTCACAAAATAAGTGGGATCCTGGAGATGGCCCAAGAGCTGGGACTTATACAAGAAAGGAACAGAGAAGGCAATTGGAAGATGTAGTTTCTAGGTAGAAGAAAAGGTCGAAAGACATCTTGACAGATGTCAAAGGTAGACAGAACAGCATCACAGTGAAGCCAGCCAAAGGGCTTTCCATTTTCCAAAGAGTGGAGGGGACCAGCTCTGGAACTTCTATGTGACAGGCGCTAGGACATCAGCTATGACAACGCATTCATAACACTGGCTGCACGCCCTCTAGGAATGACTGAAACAGATTCCAGATAGTCTGGTCACAAAAGCAGGGAAATACACATATGTGATGGTGGTGAGGTATGCAGATGAACATGAAAGAACGTTTAATGCTTAAGGTTCTATATATCAGCATCAGTTGACTCAAAAATAGGGACGTCTCCATTTTCTGAAATCTGTGGGTCTCGAACGGTTACTGTGTCTATCGTTTTCCCTCTTGAGAAAATCAAAGGGAGCTTTCTACACAGATCCTTTGGTAGGTTCGTGGTGGGGCTTTGGAGAACGTTGAGAATCAGTTCCCCTGATTCTCCTTTAGAGAAATGCATGTGGGATGGCAATGTGTCTCTCCCTGATCTCAATGCCTCTGACTGCTCAAAACTAGTGTTCTCTCCACAACGAGTATCTTGGACCGTTCTTACTGAACACAGAGGGAAATGGGTTGTCTCCAGGTGGGGATGCTGGGAATTTATCCTTTCATGGCAATTGGGCAGCTGCTGTGCTGATGCTTTGGGGATTTTTCTGATACTTTCCCCAGGACTTTTATAAGGAAGGAAAGTCTGTGTTTCCTCATTCAGCAGATTTTGGTCTCCGCTTGCCTCTGCTGCACATCATTCTCTATTTATCATTATTGATAAGAAACATCGATAGTGGCTAGGATTTCTTCTACTTTCCTCTGAGATGTGGTGTATGTCCAAGCTATAAAATATGAATTTGTAAAGACCACTAGGAAATTTTCTTAGGTTAGTTATGAGACCTCTCAGGTTCTGACCACCAAGGATTGCCCATCACGAAAATTAATGGGAAAAAAAATTTTTTTAAAGATATCCTGACTTTGCCCTTTGCAAAAGTGTTTCTTAGCTAGGAGTTTATTATAACTTTGCAATAACATTGTAACATATCCTCTGAGTTAATGCTTTGGGACCTCTGAGCTAGACTCTACAGGTCTGAAACCTTGTTTCCTAGTCTATTCTACATGAGAATTAAGTTACAGAAGTTTCTAGAACCATTTCTTTGTCTTGTGGAATCTATATGACATTTTCTGTAGGAGGAGCTGGGAGTTGTATCAACTGAAATACTACATTGGCATTCTTAGGACAAAATGAGACTGCTAAAGGCAGCCATGGTAATTGTGAACCAGACAACCTGAATCTTTAACTGCAGCATGGCAGCTTCATCAATGAGAAATATAGAGGGGTAGAAGGTATTGCCAAGAGTTACCTTTTCTGTGAGAAACCATTCATATGAGGACCCCTACCAGTCACATGTTCTTTTATCAACCATTCTGATATATTTAATATTTGGTCCTGATTGTTGAGATAACCATTATTTACTCAGTAAAAGTACAGACTAAAATTTTATTTCTCTGAAGACCCAATTTCAGAGTTGTTGGAATGTTTCTAGTCAGTTTATCCTGTACCCAGTATCACATTATTCTTGGAAGTTCTATCCATCCATCCATTTATCCATTTATCCATCCATCCATTTATCCATCCATCCATCCGTCCGTCCATCCATCCATCCATCCATCCATCCATCCATCCATCCATCCATCCATCCATCCATCCAGGAAGTGCTGTTAAAAAGGATTTCATTTGTATAGGACACTACTATTTCTGGTACTGAGAAGATGAAGACATTTAACGTGGTTTAAGAGACTCACAGATTGAGGCAGATAAGACGTCAGCAGAGCTGAATGAGAAATGCTTGAATGTAAAAGTAGCTAGTTCAACAGTTGAGGAGCAGATGTGCAGCTTTGACTATGAGCTCAACACCGCATGGCAGCAGTGGGATAATCATGCGTGTCAACTTGACTAGGCCTCATAGGGCCCAGATAATTAGTCAAACATTATCATAAGTGACCATGAAAAGGAGTGTTTGAAGGAGTTAACATTTGCCTGGGTAGACTGAGGCAAGCAGATTGTCCTCCCCGGTGTGGGAGACCTGGTCTAATCACCTAAAGGCCTGCATGCAACATAAAACCAGGCAAGAGGGAACTCTTCTAATGGACTGCAAGTGATGGGCTTGCTTTCCTGATTTCAGACTTGAATTGAAATTTGAGTTTCATGGGTTTTTTATTAACTAAATTTATTCCATGACAACTTCATATATGAATATAATACACTGATTACTCTCACGTCCACACCCTCTGTATCTCCATCCCACTATCTTCCCTATAAATTCCTTCCCACATCAGAGTCTTTTTGTTTTGTTTTGTGACTGAGTTTCACCAAGGTTATTCACGTGACCATAGGTGTGGAATGATCTTCTAGAGCTTGGCAGGCTTCCCAGTGGGTACACAACTAGAGACAGTAATTCTCCCAGCATCCATTGCCAGTAGTTCCCCAGGGAAGGTTAGAGCCCCAGGAGCCCCTCCCCCACCCATGACTGACTGGTGACTGCCCGGTCTTACGAAGGCCCAGTGCAGGCAACTTCAGCTACTGTGAGTTCACAATTTTAATGATGGCATCATGCCTAGAAGATAGTGATTTGCAAACCCTCCCTGACATCTAGTTCTTACATTTTTTTCCTATCTCCTCTTCTGAGACATTCCTTGAACCTTGGAAGTACAAATACCTTGTTTGGGACTGAACATACAACAGTCACTAAATCTCAGCACCTTTAGCAGCTATGAATCTCTGTGTTCAGTGTCATTTACTGCATAGAGAATCAAGGATAAGAGATCAAGGCATTTATCTGTGACCATAAGTGTAAATATTTAGAAGGCAGTTTGATGCCATGTCAAATTAGCAAAACAATAGTGACTCCCTAGGGACTGTGACTTCCCTAGTCATGGTTTTTGCTCAGATTTATGTATTATGTACCAGGTATGAATTTCCTCCTTTGGAGTGGATCTCAAATCCACTCAGACAGAGTTTGGTATCTCTATAACAGTCATGCCAATACTGTTCCAGAGAGCATATCTGGCCCAGGAGACTAGTACTGTAGCTTATAACATTCACTGTTGCATAGATTGTTGAGTTTTCTTTTCTAGCAGCCAACATAGTGCCTTCTGTCATAATGAACTAGATCTAGGGAGCAGAGAGGGAACTTGCAATTCAGTCCTAATTTTATTTCTCTACATCCTTCAACCCAGATGTGTGCTATCTTCGGCAACAAGGTCTTGCCACCTAGTTCAGGAGGATAATGACAGTAGTTTGGGCTGTTTTCAGGGCCTCTGCATTCCTCCCGACCAAAAGCTTATACAAAGGCATCCCATACCTGATACTGAGGTTTTCATTTGAGTACCCATGGCTGCGGGGATTGGCATTATCCACCCTAGTGTAGTGTATCTCCATTCAAAAGCTCTTAAAACCACAAAATAAGTAAGTTTCCATATGTCTCCCTACAACCTTAATTTTGGCTCACCTTCCCATTTCTTTTACCCCCTTCCTTTGGTTTTCTAAACCTTTCCATCCCTGTATTGCTCCCCTCCTCTTTCACTTCACACGAGTTCCATTACATGTTTCCCTGTTGCGGCGTCTCTTCCCTCATGGCCCCTTTCTAGTTTCCCAGTCTTTACAGAAACTCCAAGTCAATACAAAGATAATTTCAAAGCTATGATCCATATATGAGAGAGAACACATGGCATTTCTCTTTGTGGGGGGCAGCTGGGTTACCTCACTCAGTATATATTTTTTTTCAAGTTCTATTTCCCTGCAGATTTCATAACTCTGTTTTTCTTTAGTCTAAAGAGTCTATTCTTCAAATGTACCACATTTTCAATATCCATTCATCAGTTGATGGAAATCTAAGATGATTCCACTTCTCAGCTACTGTGAAGAGGGTTGCAAGGAATGTGGTGTGCATGGCTCTCTATTGTAAGATAATCCTGCTTCTTTGCTTTCTGTTGGCTGTGTCTTTATCTGTGATTGGCTTCTGGGAATATTCTTTTTCAATTTCACAGAATAATTTTAGAAGTGCTGGTTGTGGTTCTTTAAAAGACTTGGAGGACTTCGCTGTAAGTTTGTTTGGACATGGATTTTGTTGTCATTATTGTTGTTCTTAGAGAATTTTTTCTTTTTATTACTGCTTTGATCTTATTTCTTATTGTTATTGATCTATTTCTTGCTTAAATTATTGATCTATTCCTGGTTTATTTTTGGTAGGGCATGTATATCTAGAAATATATCCATTTCTTTTAGATCTTTCAACTTAGTGGAATATAGGTTTTATAGTATTTCATTATTTTCTGAATTTCACTGGTATCTGTGATGATGTCCCCATTTTCATCTTGAATTTTCTTATTTTTGGTCTACCCTCTTTCTTCTGCTTAAATCAGCTATGGATTTATCAATCTTGTCTTGCTTTTCAAATAAACCAACTCTTTGTTTAATTGATTCTTTGTAATTTTTTTTCCCATTCCTTTTCCATTAATTTCTGCCTTGATATTAATTATTTCTTTTTGTCTACTACTTTGGTGTTTGGAAGGAAGCTATGCTTACCACTATACCACAAGCATTGTGCTGCTTTAGGATTTAGTTGGTTTTCATTTTTTGAAAGCTTTAAAGTGCATCATTATGCTATTTACTTGAGTTATCTCTGATTTAAATTTTTTGTTACATATATTAATTCTCTGTCTCTGTCTGTTTCTGTCTCTATCTCTCTGTCTCTCTGTCTTTCTCTCTGTCTCTGTCTCTGTCTCTGTATGTGTGTGTGTGTGTGTGTGTGTGTCCATGCCATAGAGCATATTTAGAGACCAGAGTACAACTTGAAGGGGTCATTTCTTTCCTTTTACTTTGTGTGTCCTGGGAATCAAACTCAGGGCATCAGGCTTGGTGGTGGGTGAGTTTACCTGCAGATCTATCATGCACTAAGTTTTACCTTTATTTTATCATTTTATGTACATATGTATTTTGCTTGCATGTGTGTGCAGTGACTCAGAGGCTAGAGAAAGGCTTTGGATAACTGAAAACGGAGTTACAGATAATTTTGAGCTGCCACATAGGTGTGAGGAATCAAACCCAGGTCCTTTGAGAGAGCAGCCAATGATCTTAAGTACTGAGTCATCTCTCTAGTCACCCAGGTTTTAAAAAATGTGGGCATTTAGAGCTAAAGACTTCCCACTTTGGACTGCCTTCACTGTATCTCATAGGTTTTGGTAGGCCATGCTTTCATTTTCACCTAATTTCAGGAAATTTTTAAATTTATTTCTTGATTTCTTCAATCTCTCACTTATTATTCAACAATGTGTTGTTTAATCTCTATGAGTTTGTGTTTTTTCTCTCCTTCGCTGGTAGTTTCTTTTATTTTTAATTTCTAGCTTTATTCCATTGTGGTCAGATAGAATATCAGATGTTATTTTCACTTTCACTATTTTTTGAGACTTGCTTTGTGTCTCAATATTGATCTATTATAGAGAATATTCCATGGGATTCTGAAAAAAAAAACCTGTACATTTTGTAGTGATGGGTAGGATGTTCTGTAGGTGTCTGTTAGGTCCATTTGATTTAACTCAACTCTTTCTCAACTTATGTTTTGTTTGGATGACCTGCATTGGTGAGAATAAGTATTGCAGTCACCAAGTACTGGGTTGCAGTTAGTCTGAGCTCTGTAGTAGTGTTTGTTTCATAATGATGGGTGCTCCTGAATGTGGTGCACATATATTTAGAATTGTAATGTTCTTTTGATTCTTTATATCTTCTTTATGGCCTTTTGTTTGTTTTCTTGTTTTTGTTTTGTTTCTCGAGACAGGGTTTCTCTGTGTAACCCTGGCTGTCCTGGAACTCTGTAGACCAGGCTGACATTGAACTCAGAAATCTACCTGTTTCTGCCTCCCAAGTGCTGGGAGTAAAGGCATGCACCACCACTGCCTGGCTATGGCCTTCTTTACCTCTTCTGATTAGTTTTAGTTTGAAGGCAATTTTGTACAATTTTACAACGGTGATACCTTCTTGTTTCCTCATTTCATTTGTTTGAAATACCTTTTTTTTTCCTATCTGTTCACACTAAGATAATATCTATCTTTCATGGTGAGGTATATGGTTTTTGTAGGCATCAAAAAGACAGGTCCTGTTTTACAACACAATCTGTCTTTGTCATTTAATTGACACCATCAATATTAAGAGCTATTATTGCAAGGTGTCTCAAAACGTAAGAACTTTGTGAACCAACTCTTTTTTTTAAAAGATTTATTACATAAACAGCATTCTGTACTGCATGCATGCTTGTAGGCTAGAAGAAGACACCAAATCTCATTATACATGGTTATAAGCCACCATGGAGTTGCTGGGAATTAAACTCAGGCCTGTAAGACCTCCGACCCTCGGTCAGTGGTACTTCTCAGTCAGTGGTACTTACTTTGAGATCCGCACCCCACCCCCAAGATGCAGATCGATGCAAAAGCAAGAGGTTTATTTTCCAGAGCTTGGGGTTGACCTTCAATTAGTCCCTCAAGGCAAGTGAAGAGAAGGCGACCCCAATGGCTATTACAAGCAGTTTTTATACTTTTTAGGGGCACAGGTTACATTAGCAAGGTTACAGTTTAAACTTACTGGCTAAGCATATTTTCCTTTAAATCTATTGGTCAGGAAGTATGACACACATTTGAACTCTACCTGGAACTTTCCAGAGGGTCAGGTGACTGACTATCAGTCAGAACATTCTGAGAATATTTTTTGCTCAAGAATGTTCCTGTGGGTGGAGAATGAAACTTGGCCTAGCCTTGTCTCCAGGCAGGAGGGGGAAGCTGTAAGGATGGTGTGCGACTGGAAAACTCCTTAGGGATCCTCAAGGACCTCTGGAAGAACAGCCAATGCTCTTAACCGCTGAGCCAACTCTCCAGCCCTAGGCAATTCCTTTTAAGAAACTCCATTTGTCATTCTATGTATAAGTTGTATTATAGTTTCTTTCAAGATTGAGATATTGCATCCTTCAGGGAGGCTCCTCAATTAAGCCAGGTCCTTGTGGCGTTACTGCTAAGGTCAAACGATAAACAACTCAAAACAGCTTCAGGAAGTTCCTGAAACTAGCCAGATTCCATAGGCCCCTCGTCCAAGAGTAAGCAATAAAGCTGCTGAGGAGTCCCTCTCAGACAAACTAAGCTGCAAGGAAGACTCTGAAATCAAAGCAGTTGCTTGGAAGACACAGGAACCAGCAGAGCAGCCTGGAAGAGAGAGATTTGGATCCAACTGATTCACTTGGAAACTCTCTAACCTGTCGAGCTGCCTGTAGGCTGTGCAGTGTGCTCCAGGTTTGGTGATGCAGTTGTCTTTTGAGTCATTTGTGCTCTTGTGAAAAACACCTCACCTACTGTGTTAGACAGGGCTTTATTGTGGTGTTTATATTCATATAAATGCACGTTGTGCCCTTGAAGGCCTGAGGCATTGTGAGGATTCCCCTGGAGTTGATGTTAGTTACCCGATGTTGGGTAGTGCCATCCATGCAGTTTGTGAGTGGAAAAGAGAAAAAGTCTTTGAATTTAAATATGCCAGCATTTACAGATGGCCTGAGGAAAATATTGACAAAGAGTGGTCATTGAAATTAGAGGGAAAGAAACGGAGAGGAGAGGAGAGGAAGGGAGAGGAGAGGGGAAAGGAGGGGAAGAGAAGGGGGAGAAGAGGAGAGAGGAGAGGAGAGGAGAGGAGAGGGAAGAGAAGAGAGAAGGGGAGGGAGGGGAGAAAAGGGGAGAGGAGAGAAGAAGGGAGAGGAGAGAAGAGGGAGGAGAAGAGAGGAGAGGAGGGGAGAGAAAGGGAGAGGAAAGGGGAGAGAGGAGGGGAGGAGAAGGAAGGAGACAGGAGGGGAAGGGAGTGGAAAGGAAGGGAAAGGAAGGGAGGGAGGGAGGGGAGGAGAGTTGGTTTTTCCATGGCAGGAGTGGTCGCCTGCTTTCAAAACTGTCCTGGCTCCCTGGTGCCACTCACAAGAGAGACTCTAGTATCCAAGGTTACTATTATTAACTAGATTCTCGAGGACATTGCTTAGTTTTTGTTTTATTTTAAATTGTCTTGTGGTATTGTGTGGGACAATATCTCTATTCCCTTCGATTTCTAGTAAATCATGATTGAATGCAGTCTGGTAAACTTTTCTTCTGCATTGGGAATTTTCTAGCAGGAAGAATCTGGAAGTCAGAAGAGATGGTGTCTCTGTGAGTATCCAATCTGTGCCTAGGACTCAGGAATATTGAGTCAGTGCCTCGAGGAGTATAGGCATCTGTGTTGGTTATCTTCCCCGCTACTGTCACAAAATACTAAAGAAAAAGATTTACTGTTGGCTATGCGTTTGTAGGTTGTGATCAGAAGTCTGTGCCTCCATTGCTTTGGTCAGGTCACAGGAGCATGTGGTAGAGGAAGCTGCTCACTTGTGGTGACCAGGAAGCAGAGAGATACAGGGCAAGCCTCAACTACCAGGTTCCCTTCTCTCCTGCTTTGGTTATGTGGGTCTCCAGAGAACTAGAGAGTGTTCCTTATATTAAGAGTTGGTCTCTCCCTTAACATAGACTCAGAAATGTGCTTTATGATTCTAGTCCTAGTTGTCTCTCTCAGTCCCATGAAGTTGATAATCAAGGTTGATCTTCTCAACATTAATCCAACTCCAGGTGTGCTGGATGTCCAGGTGTGCTGGATATCTATGGAAGAAATAAAGGCCTTTCATGGTGGTGCATGCTGTTCCAGTCTATACTAGCCTCTTCTGCAGAAAAGACTGTGTGTGTCTTTTGGAAAATGTGGCATCAAATATGACTTACCAGAAACCTATGCACCTTATCTGCAACAAAGAACATTTTTTTTTCTTCCTACATTTCAACCCTGCCTTAATTTAAAGGTAGGTTACAGATGTGTTCTGCCTCTTTCAGATGTCCGAGTTTTAAGAACTCTCCTGATTGTTCATTCAGATTTTATGGTATTTTTCTATCTGAGGTTTCCTCACTCAAAAACAGTACTTGAGAAATGTTGGGCAAGCTTAGAAAGTTGAAAGCGTGCGTGAAAGCGCCCAAACAGTCCACATTCTGAGTCTTTCCTTCTTCTTTTCTCTAAAGGTACCTCGAATTGTGATTCTTTGTTCTTGTGAATTTTGGTTTTTTGTAGTTGTTGTTCAAAGACTGCCCCCCATATACAAAGCCCTCAAGGCCTGCTCTTGGCTCCCATGGTGGTGATGGCAGTTCCTGGGTGGAGTGTAACATATGAAATGATCTATTGCAAGGCCATTTTTGCTGTCATTAAAACCTCTTGGTGGAAGATCACTGCTTTTTTCTTAGCATGAGATAAAAATTAAAAACAGGTTAGATTAAAAAATAAAATAACTGCCCTCCATTTCCAAAGGAGGATGATATCTCTGAGGAAAAGAGGAAGAAAAATGTTCTCAAAGAAGTTACCCTGTTACCAAAAAGCACATCAATCTCTTCCAGGGTGCTCTCCCTGCCTGCTTCTGCCATAGAGTTAGCTTAAGCAAGCCAGTTTCCCAGAGCTCCACCCAAGGTTTTGTGTTCTAGATAGTGTATGCTGCTCTATGCTTGGTTTAGGTGGAGTCCTTGTGTATACAGGACATGGTGGCGCGTGGCAAAGGTAGATTCCAGAAATATCTTAGCCCACTAGGGATAGGAGGGATCCTAGCTGTCTGTGCACATCACAGCACAACAGCCCACGAGCAGGAGTGGCCTCAGGATAAAAGGGCTTTGGAAGCCTGGCTGGATCTCATATAAGAACTTTGAGTCAACGTCCCCTTGAAGGGAGTATGGTAGCTGAATGTGAGAGTGTTCTCAAACCTGTCCTTCTTAGTTTTAACTTGATACAACCGGTTCTGGGAGGACAGTCTCAACTGAGAAGTTGCCCAGGTCGGATCAGCCTGTGGGCGTGTCTGTGGGAGATTGTCTCGACTGTGAATTGATGCAGGACGACTCAGCCAGCCATGGGTCATACCATCCTGAAGCACGGGGTCCCGACCTGTGTACGAATGCCGGAGGAGTAAAAGATAGCAGGGAGCCGGCAAGTCAGCATCCGCTTCGTGTTTTCTGCAGTGTTTCCTCCTCTGTGACGAGTTCCTAGGACAGACTTAAATGCTTCATGGAATATAAGCAGGCCAAACCCGTTCTTCCCCCCAAATTGCTTTCAGTTGGTGTGTTTTATTACAGCAACAGAAATGAAAGCAGAACTTGACGGCCCTAAGGAACAGAACAGTTTCACTCCGTCTGACTTGAATGGAATCTGTATTTTCATTCCTTTCTTTCTTGAGTTTTAGATATTTCTACCAGAGCAAGGATTTGGTTTGTAAAAACTGATCTGGCTGAGAGGCGAGGAAGCAGAAAGGAAGGGGATCTAGGTCTCAGGGAACATCGGAACATCAGTTGGCCCACTTGTAAGGTGTGTGGATGGGAGCGTGGGAATTTTGTTTTGGGCAGCTCTGATACTAAATGTGGCGTCTGAGTGTGATGTTTGGAACATTTCGGAAGCCATGTCATTGAGGTGTCCCGGCAGAATGCAAAGCTCAAAGTCTCTGTGCATGGCTACCAACTCTTCTTAATAGAAAAGTAGAAAGTGGAAGTGCTTTTAACATGTAGATAGGAGGGCCATGGCATAGAGACACATTGGAGAAGAGAATATGGAGTGGTCCTTGTCTCCTAATCCTCCTGATGTTTTCAGAGGAAGGGTATTTCCCCAAGAAGAAATGGGCCTGGGTTTCTGTCATTACCAATGTGTACCTCTGTCTGATGGTCAGCCCCTGGGATCTGGGACCTAACTTGGGTAGCTGAGATAAGAAATGACTAGTCCAGTAGCCCATGTTTCATGCCTCTCTCCAGCCTCCAACCGTCCTTCCCATTAATATAGCCACTGAAGAGTGCTAAATTTCTTAGTGCTGTGAAAATTGGTATTAAAAGAAGTGCTTTAAAAAAAGAGATGAGAGCTTAAGAGCTATAATAAAAAGAATAACCCTAAAAGCAAGTCAATTGGAAAGCATAATGAAGTTGATACTGGTCTTTTTAGTTTAGTCATGAATTTGTTAGAGAAAAAATGACTTTTCTGAAAACCACCATCTGTGCCCTGAGTAGATCCATTAACACCACTAAAGACACCAGGAAGGTTATGCTATCTGCTGCCACGGTTCGTCCCCACTGCATTTTAATTTTATAGCATTCCCTGTTCAGGTTTTCCTGAGTCTCACCCACTTGGCCATGCCAGAAGGTTCTTGTTATGCCCTAATGAATTGCAATCTTCCAAGCAAATTTTGCCTCCAGAAACAAGAGTCCCTGTGCTATGCAGACCTCTGTGTGTTGACAGTCTGGTGGGTAGCTGGTGTCTTTAACAGTGCCATTTGCTTAAGACAACTGCGCCTTAGATGTTTTGCTCTTGCATTAAAGGGGCAGGTCAGTGTATGAATGGATTTACATTGTGGGATGCCGTGTTCAGGCTGACCCTTACACAACATAGTGAGACTCTTAAAGTGCACCATGAGCATCTATTTTAAGTGTAAGATGACTCTTTAAATGAAATTTGCTCAAGATGGATATATATATATATATATATATATTACAAAATACAAATTGTCATTGTCCAATTGATCTTCCTTGAGCAACAGTTTCAGACTAGAAGGCTACCCCAAGCTTCTCTGGAGTAGATTACAAGGTAAGTATTGATCTTTTCATCACTGTGAATTCTTAAGAGTTTTGTCCATATAACAGCAGGTGCTTGTATATTATTCTACAATTGATCAATAAATATTAAACATCCACCATATACCTGACATCCTCTTGGTGCTAAGTATGTGATCCCAACTCTCTTGGAAATATCCTACAGGGATTTAATGTATTTTCTCAACTACCAATATTAGGGTTTTTTGTTGTTGTTGTTGTTGGTTTTTTTGTTTTGTTTTGTTTTGTTTTGAGCTCTAGGGTCTCTTCTCAGGTTCATCAGGGCTAGGTGCAGCACCATGCCTGGCCCTTCACATAATCTTAAGCTTCTTGAGGACAGAGATTACCTCCTGACTGTTTCTTCTCAAAGAAAGTGAAGTGCTGAACAGACACCAAAAGAATCAGGCAAAAAACAAAAACAAAATTAAAATCAGATTCACCTTTACCTGTAGTATTAATTATTAATTAATAAATCCCAGTTCGGGGGTGCTACCCATCTCAGTGGTTCCTGAATGGAAGACGCAGCCTTTATATTTTAATATGCCTTAAACAGCACAATAGCTGGGTGACTGCCTAGCTGCTCTGCTGTTAGAATCTATTTCCTGGGCTGCAGAACTTGGCCCAGAGCCCAGAGTGCTCTTCTTGCTTCTCTATCCCACGGCAGCCTCTGTGTCTCTCCTGTCTCATACTCTCCTAAAGCATGGCAGATCTCCTTTTTTCCTCTCTTCCTGGTTGGTCCCAAGCACGGGAAATCCTAAAGTCCCACCTCTGTTTGTCCCCCCTTACCAATCAGAACCAAGTGGGGGCAGGCTCCCAGAAGCGACATGCAGACCCTTTTGTACAAACAGTTTTTTTTTTAGGGGAAGATAATTTGCATTCGTAATACAAGCAGCTACATTTACAGGAAGCCATGCCAGGGCCCTTGGAGAAACGTGTGGGAGCCTTTTTGAGCATCCATTTCAGGTTAGCTTGGGAAGTCAAGAGCCACGGCTCTTGCCCTTTGGTGACTTAAATGTTCTTTAGCATCTGATGCCTCTACCAGGATGATGTCCCTTAAACTCAAGTTACCAACACCATTGTTCCTGTTGCTCTATACTTCAGTCAGCCTTGCTCATTCTGTTTTTGTCATAACTTGTCTATCCCTTGCTCTTTGGGGAAGGTTAGCAAGGACACAAGACCATATGCAGGTAATAGTGAAAGATCCACCAGGGGTAACTTTGGAGCATTCTCTCTGTTTTGAATTCCCACTCTTGACATCTTGTCTCGAGATCTTCTGCACTAACCCACACCACTGATGGTTTCCCTTCTCTTGAGCCTTGTGTCTTACCAGCAACCTTTTATTCTCTTAGCCTGGATTTAGTATGCCAGTAATAGTCACAGTGTCTGCAAGGGACATGGAATAAAATATTCCACCAGCAGGTGTCTGATGAATGGCGACCTTCTGGTGGTATCTGAGGTTCCTATCCAGAAAAATTAGAATGTACCAAATGCAATACACTTCGTGATATCAGCATCATGGCAGTCGCCTTGACTGAAAATGTATTGTTGAAGAACTACAGATGTGCCCACCACTTGCCCAGTATGTGCAAGGCTCTAGGCTCAATGTCCAGAACTACAGAGTCAAAGTAAAAACAACTGCCAAACGAAACTGACAAGAAAACTTAAGAAAGCAAGTAAAACACTCAAAGTGCTTTTCCCCCACAACCCCCAACAGTATGTTTGGCTTTAGGTATCAAAGACTGACTGACTGGAAAGAGGCATCACAGTTTCAAAACACAAATAGCAGGGCTTCTTGGGAGCTGCAGATCCCTTCCTCCTGCCCTAACTTCTCTGGCTGTGCATTTTCTCATTGTTGGCTTCACACATCTCTACATATGTGCTGTAAGTGGAGCATACGCCAGCAGTTCATGCTTGGTCCACTCAGGAAATGGCTTAGAGTCTCAGTACCGAAGTTTGCCTCTTTGATACCTCCCCTTCAAATGCTCGAGTGAGGCAGTAGATGACCTCTGATACCTGCCTTTGAAATAAGTAGCTACTGACAGAAGTTAGGGTTATTTGGGAAAACCACATTGGCCCAGGGTTTCCCCCTCTGTAAAGTGGGTGGGAGGTGCAGTTAAGGGACTGGGTTGCAATTGGAGATGCATCAAGCATGTCTCCTCAGATCCTGCCTTGTGTAAGTGTATCAGATGTTGTCTTGTTTGCCAGTGTGGTGGTCTGGATGGCTTCGGCCCCCATAGATTCTTGAGTTTGAATGCTTAGCCATAGGGAGTGACACTATTAGGGGGTGATGCTTTATCGGAGGAGGTGTGACCTTGTTAGAGGAAGTATGTCACTGTGTAGGTGGGTTTTGAGGTTTCCTATGCTCAGGCCCCACTCAGTGTGGAATCTCGTCTCCTCCTGGCTGCCTGTGGAAGACAATCTTCTTCTGCTACCTGGAGATCAAGATGTAGAACTTTCAGCTCCAGCACCATGTCTGCCTGCATGGTTTCTGTGCTTCCTGCCATGATGGTAACAGGCTCAACATCTGAAACTGTAAGCCAGTCCCAATTAGATGTCCTTTTTTTACAAGTTGCCTTGGTCATGGTGTCTCTTCACAGCAATGAAGCCCTAGCTAAGACAGCCAGGCACTGTGATTCAGTGTGAATTCATGATTTTGCCTGTGATGCACAAAGTGAGCAGACACGGCCATTGGCCTGGGGCAGCAGGCTCTGGGCAAACAGAAGACTGGCATCTCCTATTCATTGAGCAGGGACTCACAGCGAGTTTGTGTCTGCCTCTGCAACAAATAATACTGGAAATGGATGAAGATGCATCGCTGAACACGGACAGCCAAATACTTAACACAGTTACTAGCTGTGCTAACTGATTTAATGAACAGGCAATATAACAAATGAGCATGTTTACCAAGTTAACTTGTGAAAATGAATATCTGTAATTAAAGTGGCTCACAACTGACAGGCAAACAGGAAATTATTGTTATTATTACACACAAATCATCTTAAAATACCAGAACTTAATAAATGGGGAAAAAAACAAACAATGGCTAAAACTGTCTGCTAAATAAAAAATAATGACGAACACCTGTGGTCTTTTTATAGGACTCCAGCGGAGATGATTTTTTTCCCGAAGACCTAATTATGTTTTTGTAATGGTACCATTTCATTATTTCTCTGTAGCATTATTAAAAGAAAATGTCCTTATTTTCTCTGTGTGAAAGGTCTGGTACATAGATTCAGGCATCAGCTTTCTGAACACTACCAATAGTCCTTCTGTTCTCGCTACAGACTGGGGCAGGACTGGATTTTCACCTGTACTAATACCAAGGCTTGGTCAGGAATAAGAATGATGTTGACTTCGGGATGACTCTGCCGGGGGTAACAGAGAGCCAGGCCACCGAGTCCACAGGAGAACCACGCCTACACTTGGCTCTGCCCTGCATTCCAGGGCTACCCTTTTCTAGCTGCAGTTACAGAACCACGCTGTGCCTCAGTATCTCATTTGTAGATTGTGACAGGGGTCTGACCAGAGTGCTGGGTGAACTCATGTCTCAACATTAACTCTTTGAAGAGCTCAGAGTTCTATGACCCAGGCACCTCCCAGAGGCCACATTCCAGATCCCGCTACATTTCTCATCTAGTTTTCAACGTATCACTTTTGTGGGGGACATATCAAATTGAAGATGTACTAGCTGATATCAACCTCTCTTTATAATGTAAGCTCTGAGGAGGAAGGCATTGTGATGCAGCGTACATATTGGTCTAAGAGACATATTCACATGGTGGTTTTGTGCTTTTGCGCCTCAGGGCTGCTGATCATACTAAATGGGGGATGTGTGATCCCCCAGGGGAAACACAACATGGCAGACTGGGAGATCTCTACGGACCTTACCCTCTGGAGCCTCACCATGATGACTCTCCTCATTGGCCCGGTCACCCCAAGTAGGAACTGTGGAAAGCTGCTGCTCTGGTGACAAGTGCTCCAGCTTCCTTCTACTTCTATTTCCTGATGACCCTTCTCCATTCAGAAGCCAGAATACCTTACCAAGCTAAAACGATGCAGGCGTACTCAAAAAAGCTGAACACTACAAGAACACAACAAGCCATGTCTATATCAGGTGGCACGATTGCCCTGTTTAATGTCCTCTATGGCTTCCCAGGGCCATAGAAGACATCCTAACTCCTCATGGCCTTGTGGAACTCACACCATGTCATACATTTGAACTCCACAGGGGCTCCATTTCTCATTCTTGAAAATGGGAATTGCTGGACATCACCCAGGCTGTTGTTGGCAATGCAAGGTCTTGTGCATGCTCTGTATGTATTGAGTCTCAACCTCTAGGGTGATGATATGAGTTTTGACAAGACTTTCAGGAGATGGGTTGTTGGCTGTGATAGCTAGTACTGACTGTCAACCTGACACCTAGGAGGCAACCTATAGGACCACTTGTGAAGGACTGTCGAGAATTAAGGTTACCTTCTGGGCATGTCTGTGAGGGATTGCCTCAGGTTAAATGAAGCAGGAAGACCCACTTAAAATGTGAGCAGCAGTGGTAGAGGAGATGGAAGAAGCAAGATTTATTTTTGCCTCCCTGACTTGACTCTTGGCTGGCAAGTCCATCTGCTCCACTGTGACTGCTGCTGCTGTATGCCTACACTGATATGGTGTGGACTGAAGACCAGCAGCTATCTAGGTATTCTTTGAGACTCCAGCCCCAGATTGGGAGGGACTCCTGAGGCACCTGTGCTGATGAATTGAACATCTCCTGGCTTTGTAGTCTTTCCAGTGTGAGATGCCCACTGTTAGCAACACAAACCCACATAAGTAATTTCCTTTTAACATCTAACATACATCCATTCTATCATCTCTGTTCATCCACAGAGCCCACAGACGTACATAGGCTTGCATCCTAGTTACACCTCCTCAGACTCTGACCCTTTTCTACCCACAGTGCAGCTCTCTAGACCCACTCTTGCAGTCTCAGGGACAACCTACTTGCTTCTCCAGAAAGGCGATTTCCTCCCCCATCTCACCAGTCGTGCGCTCCTCTGAGCTGCTTAGACCGCTTTCTGGCTTTCTTCCTTACAGGGCTAGGCGGTGACATGTTGCTTATTTTTTTATGTGTGTGTTTTTTTTTTATGTCCTTCCAGGATGGCAGGTCTCCGTTCACAGGCATCTCACCTGCTTCTGACAGTTTTGTCTATGAGCTCAGAAGCTGGTACTCAGCTGATACTCATTTATCAAGTCTTCACTGGCTGGTGGTTACGTAGATGCTCTGTCAATATGAGCGGAAGGTTGAATGAGCTCTGAGCTGACTTCCTTGGCCTTTGATCTTGCAGTTTTTTCAGTAGGCTTGCATCGATGAAGTAGCAGACCTGTGTCCACAAGGGGCAGAAGCTTAGCCCAATCTCAGTCAGCCAGTCCTGATGGTCTCTCTGCTTGCTGTCTGCTGTGAGCTGAGCCTCTCTGCTGGACTGCATGCTCCTGCCTCAACGCTTTGCCTCAGTACCACAGGCCCAGATGCAATGGAGTCACATCTCCATGGACTGAACCTCTAAAAAACAGGAGCCCAAGTCAATCCTTATTTCCTTAAATTGTAACTTATGTCTAATATTTTCTCACAGTGAAAGAAATTGAGTAGTGTAGCTGGGTGTGTGTATAGCTCAGTGGTGGGACTTGTCCATTATGCACAGCGAAATAACACTGGAAAAGTAAACTTAAAATGCCAAACCAAAACAGGGAAAAACAAAGAAAGAAGAACCATGCCTCTAGACCTAGAGGGAGCAGGGAAGTGGGAAAAGGTCTACAGGAGACAGGCAATGTGTGACTTTAATAGAGGGCTCTTATAAAGTAGTTTATGATTATATAGGGTACACACTGCACAACATGTTGGTAAACAGCCCCTGAACTAGAATTCAAGAGTGACTGCTGCCTTAATTTTTTTGAAAAAAATTATTTAACCTAAATGCTTCCAAAACACTATCACATCCAACATACTGACATCTATTTAAAACTCCTTTATGAGCTGTTTATATTATTGTTTTATACCATTTTTTAAAATATGGGTGTATGCTTAATTTGAATTTATACTTTTAAATTGCCAAGGATTATCATCTACTTCGGGAAAATTATGAGGGATTAAAGGAGAAGAACACTTGCTTAGAATCAAGAAACAACGGGCCTCTTGTGAACATCATTCTAGAGACTGAGACCTTGGACCTTGGTCACATGACCTAAGACATGCTGACATCAGCCAGGTACACACCATGACAGAGGGATTCCGAGGATATTTTATCAGCCCTCACCTCTCTTCCAGAAAAGGGGATGTTGATTCAGAAGAACAAAAAATACTTTTGGAAGCTGGTTCTCTCCTCTCCCTATCTGGTCCAGAGGATCCAGCTTAGGCCGCCATGCTTGTATAAAGTGCCTTTACCTCTGAGCCCTCTTCCTGCCCCTGTTTTAAGAGTGGGGCTGGGTAGTATTACAGACAAGAAGTTTGGCCACTCCCACTTCTCCTCCCTCTCCCTCCTTTCTTTCCCCTCCTTAGTCTTCTTCACCCCCCCCTTCTACCCTCTCCCCGCCTCCCCAGATTAAAGGCAACAAGTTGGGAGAGTGGCTTAAGGGTCAAAGGCAAGAACTTTGGCAGATCTTATTGGGCTTCTCCTCCTCCTCCTTATCCTCCTCTTCCTCCTCCTCCTTATCCTCCTCTCCTTCTTTCAAGGTTTGCAAACTCCATTTCTTCTGTGATTTGCTTTCCTTCCAAGTCTGATTCCGGAATTTAGCTTAATTACAGATGATGCTCATAGAAATGTTGAAAAATAGGGACCTAGAATGTAAAAATATTGACTTACTCTTTGAAGCAATGCTCAGTGATCATTTTGTCTCCAATTACACTTGTGTGAGTTAATCCCTCATCTTTTATTAATTTATATCACAGCTCTAAAGCAAACAGTAAAAATCTCCACATGTTGTAAAACACTCTACACACACAAGGCCTTATCTTCGAAGGAAAGGTAGCTAGAAGCCATTTCTTCATATCCTTGGAACTTAATATTGGGTGGATAAAGGCAGGAAGCCATCAGGAAGGGGGCTTAGATGGTCCTCCAAAATGAGGCATTGGTATGGTGTCTTCAAGCAGCTGTTGGTTGCCTCAGGAGAAGTGAAAGACCTGGTCATGAGACAAAAGTCAATGACAATGCACCCACCACCCTACAGCTGTGCCTTTTAGAGGGTCCCTGGAGTCCAAGATAAGCAGAATGGGCTGTCTTCAACGATGTAAGACACCACTATGAATACAAACCACATAGCAGAGTCTTGGCACACACTGCTACGGCAGGCCTCATGGGAGGAACTGTGGCAGGAGACACACTGGACCATGCTCTGGAGCCTAAGGGAAGGACAAGACTGCAGTAAGTTAAGGCATTCCAAGGCAGAGAAAAGGAAGACATTCTGTGGTCTAGAATAAGTGGAGGAGAATGGTCTAGAATGCCTGAGTCTGCCCAGTGAGAGTGATGCTAACGTGGGCAGGAATGAATACTCACTCTTCAGACGGAAGCCTGAAGCACAATCATTAAAAGCTGGGCTTTGCAAAGTGCTCCTCTGTGAGCTGTGCTGCCTGTGAATGCTGGGTGAGCCAGGCAGACTAGGGAAGCTGCAATTTCCTTTTGACTCTGAGGACAGTGGTCTTTATCCTTCAGGCTGATGGCCTGATTAAATAAGATAACAAGCAGAGAACACTTAGAATACTCTCTGGGCACCCAGGACTGATGCTCTGTGAGCCAGGTGGAGTGACACAGGTGGTGAGAAACTCTGACACTGCCAACCACACACTGGGAGTAGTTGGACTCCGGATCCTTTGTACTCTTTTTGCTTGAAAAAGAAGCCTTCTTCCCTAAATTTATTCTGACCTAAAGAATTCCACCCTTTGATGTAGACAAAACGTTATTTAGAGGTTTCCAGCATGCCACCTTGATTTTACTGTCTACACAGATGAGAAATGGCTTTGGGAGAGTCTTGATATACTGTGATCCATCAACATTTAGTAGAAAAGACGAATTTTGACCAAGACATCCCATCAGTTCACTCAAATAACTAATTTGGCAGATTCTCCTCCTCCCACCCCTTCAGAGTGACAGGCTGCTTGTAACCTGATTTAATCGACTTAATGTTTTGGTTCCTCCTTGATTTAGACTCCCCAGCTTTTGTTTTTCTTTGTTATTTGCTTGGACACATGTATGGAGATTAGGGAAAGTAGGGGACCTGGCGATTTCAAACCTTTGGTTTTGTGTTTGGTTCTTTGAGGGATTAAGATCTAAAGATAGAGGGAGGAACCTAGAAAGATCAGAAAATAATTCCTGAAGGATACTGGGGGACTAACCACTGTACTCTGAGATATGATGTCCAGGAGACAGGACTACCTGCTGGGAAGGTGGAGGGCAATAATGATGTCCTGGCTTGCCTCTGCTTTCTGTTCTTCCTGTCCTTTTTCCTCAAGGTGGCTTTTTTTTTTGTCTTGTCTTGCTGGACAAAGAATTCTATAAGAAATAAATCAGCAGCTTCCCACGGAGAACTGGCTGTCTCTACATCACTGTGGTCTTGACTGAACTTGAATCAGGTTACCCTTCCTCCTTTTTCCTGGTCAGGAGGTGGTTCTTACTCTGAGCCCAAGAGCTCAGTCAGCACAGTGGAAGAGCAGATACGAAGATGGTTTTGTCCTGCCACCCAAACCCTGCACCCCCTGCTTTCTGCACCTTGTTGAATGTTGTTGAAAAGTCTAGCTTTCCAAGCCAACCCTCCATCTTCTGTATGCTACCTAAACAGCCAGTCTTTGAGCTGGGCAGGCTCTACTCCTGTGGTGTTAGATGGAAGATGAGACCCTCTCTGCCATCAGTCACCTCACCAGCACCCGCTGTCCTCCCTGGGTTGGCGTGTGGTCATCTGCTTTGAACAGAGGTGTGCTGCACTTATGTCTGCATATCCCTCCTTAGTGGCTTTGCCGTGGCTCTCTGTGTTCCACAGCACTGTCTGGAGATAGCAACTGTATTAATTGGTTACAACAAAATATCTCGAACTAGGTGGCTCAATGCAAAGGAATGCATTGTTTTAAGGTTCTGGAAATTAGAGTCCCAGGTGAGAGAGAGGAATGTCATCAGGACTGGATCCTTCTGTAAGCTGTGAGGGAAGGGTGTCTCCCAGGAGGTTTGGTTTATTAGTGTCTTCTTTCTCTGAGTCTTCTTATCTTTGAGCCTTTCTTTAATGTCTATCGCTATTGAAGTTTGAATGAGAAATATCCCCCATAGATTCATATATTTTAGAATGTGGCATTCTTTTGGTGATACTGTCTGGGCAGGTTATAGAATCTGTAGGAAGTGGAGCCTTACTGGATTGGAACCCCCTTAGTAACTGGGGGTGGACACTAAGGATGTATTGACTCATCCTACTTCCTGTTTTACCCCACCCTGTTTGCTGTGTGTGGATGGAAAGGTGACCTGCCAGCTTTCTGACACCATGTTTTGCCTTCTTTGTGCCACACTTTCCCCACCATGTTGGATTCTATCCCCCTGGAATGGTAAGCTAAAACAAACTTTCTTCCTAAAGTTGCTTTTAGTCATGGTATTTGTATCACAGCAATGGAAGAGAACAAATTTAATGTCCAGTATCTACTTATTTAAAAGACTCCATGCCTGGTAGTGGTGGAGCACACCTTTCATCCCAGCACTCGGGAGGCAGAGACAGGCAGATTTCTGAGTTCAAAGCCAGCCTGGTCTATAGAGTGAGTTCCAGGATAGCCAGAGCTATACAGAGAAACCCTGTCTCAAAAGTCACTATGGGATGGTCTCTCCTAATGACTTCATTTTATTGCCTTTGTGACAACCTCATCTCCACATGGGTCCCACTCACTCTGGGAAACACAGTTCCATTCATGACAGTGGCTGTATGATATGGTTCTGGCTAACGTGGCAGTGGGGATACTGTTTCTGGAGCTTTTCCTTACCTGGTTACATAGAAATATGCGAGGAAGAGTTTGTTTTCTCCCTGCTTATGAAGCTGCTCTGTGAGAAAGTGACAACATAGCATCTAGCCTATGATCATAGAGTAAGAAACCAGAGGCTGACATTCTATACACGATGATAGTAGAAAAGACAGGAAGGAAAGAATGTAGATTCCTCCGAGCAACGCTGAATCAACTGGTAAATATAAAGGCCCAAACTAAGACACCCGATGTGCTGTGTTGTGTAGGCCACTATGATTTCTTGTCATTCCCTTCATGACAAGGCACCTCCAAGACTGACAAAACCTCACTCTTCCCTCCTTCCCTTGGCCCTCATGCCTTCCCTCTTCTCTCCATGCTTACAGACTAGTAATTTATCTTAGTCAATGTTCTATCACCGTGAAGAGATGCCATGACCACAGCAACTCCTATAAGGGAAAACATTTAATTGGATCTGGCTCACAGGTTCAGAGCTTTACCATCATGGTGGGAAGCATGGCAGCATGCAGGCAGAGATGGTGCTGGAGAGAGGCGCTAAGAGTTCTACATCTGGATCAGCAGGCAGCAGGAAATGAGAAACACTGGGCCTGGTTTGAGCATTTGAAGCCCTAAAGCCTACCCTCCGTTAACATGCTTCCTGCCACAAAGCCACACCTACTCCAACAAGGCCACACCTCCTAATCCTTATCAAGTAGTGCCATTCACCAATGACCAACCATTCAAATATAGGAGTCTATGGGGACCATTCCTATCTAAACCACCACAGGCACTGTTTAGGAAGTCTACTAGAACACACACACACACACACACACACACACAAACACTATGTTAATTCAACCGTATATAGACCCTTAACCTTGGACCAATAGATTTCCCTTCTGAGCAGTTAGGAATTGTGATCTAGAGTCTGCTGTCAGACTTCCATTATGTCTAGAAATAGGGACCTGGAAAAGGACTGGTCCTGACTGGGCCAGTTTTAGCTCTATAGTTTGATAGGTCTGAATCAGCAGCTCCACAGGAAGAGAGCAGAGAGCAGAGAGCAGAGAGGGGAAGGGCTGTCTATGCTCCTGATAGCTTGCAGTTCTTGGACTCTGCCTACCTACCCAGAGACCTTTCAGTTCCAGAACCCATGGTAGTCTTCTTAAAGTTTCCTTTTCTACTGAAGAGAGCTCAGGTTGGTTTCTATAACTTCATCCCGGCCAAGATGAATTTCTAAGCTAGTGTCTAGCTATCAGGAGATTTAAAGGAAAAGTTTCTGTGGGTAAAAATCCTTCAAGGCTGAGGGATTAGCCTTAAGCTTCCCTCATCCTGGTTTCTCCAGGATCCTTCTACTTCACAAGACAGAGTTCCCTATGTGGAATCAACCAACTTCTCCTGGGCTGGTAACTCAGAAAGGAAGATGACTTTGGTCATTCTGTTCACCAACATCAAACATATGCTACAGGCTAGTTTATTCTGGACACCCCCAAGAAGGGCATCCTCCTACCACTTGTGAGTTATTGAGAGACTGCTCTCCTAACCAAAACTGAGTCTTTCAGAGTCCAGTTGGACCTCTTGGAAAGTACTATCACAGCTGGGCTTATACTCCCTCATGGAGGAATGGGGATAGTCATGTGAAGTGGAAACTTAAGGGTTCTTTGGAAAGTTAGTTGGATGTTGTTTTGCTTGGGCAAATATGTGAAGGAACATTCAGCTGAAGTAGACACATGTAAAAGACTAAAGTAGACTGATGAAGGAACATTGAGCCTGAAGCAAACACAGGAAAAAGGATGTTCTGCTAATGCAAGCAGGTGATGAAGGAGTCTTCACCAACAACATGCCTGTATTGGTCTGCCTTACATTATATAGTTGAGCTGCATTTGTCAGATTCTCAGAGTGATGTCAGTTGAGACAGGCGCATATGCTGAAGCAAGACCCGTGGAGGATAAATGATGTTTTGAGGGTATTAATAGGACTCGACAGACAATGACAGAGGCTGAGCTAGGCTTGCTTATAGAAATAGCTGTGCAATGCTTGTTGGTCTCACTGAGAGAGGCACAGCCAAGAACTTCTCCTGGCATTCCCTCCTGCTGACTCATGCCAAGGCTGAAGCCTGCTTGTTTCTGCTAGATAGTGCCACCACTACTGACTCCTGTTTGCTATCTCAACTCTACCGAACTTAACTGCTGATTTCCAGACAACACAGATGGAATTTGCTCCTCAGAACCTTTCTTAACAGGTCCATTTCCCCGTATCCTTTCTTTCTCACTACCTCTGGTGGGTAGTGGGATACAAGAGAGATTAAAACATTTGAGAGCCATAATTAAAAATAAGGTTTGAAAAAAATCAAAGTTACAGTCATGGGACCCTCCCCTAAGTATCCAGTCATTCCCTTCTACTTACTATATGCAATTCGGTCTTAATTGCATGTTGCCTTGGGGAGAAGCTAGAATGTATAGTCCTAGCAAGACTGGGGAGGAGAAATAAGGGGAAAGGACTCCATCTGTGTGCCTATAGGGAAGCCCTCATTCCAACTAGGTAAAAACTTTCCAGAGGCAGCCTGTGGTTGGTAGGACCTTGTAAGTAACTCTTTATCTATGCTCTGTAACTCAACTCACTGATTGCCAAGAGTGAACTTCAGCATAATTATGACTGAGTTTATCATTGAGACCCTAGAAGAAGAGATGGATACTGTGTGTGTGTGTGTGTGTGTGTGTGTGTGTGTGTGTGTGTCTGGAAAGGAATTTAAATAATAGAGTAAATAGTTGAGTAGAGCATGAGATGACAGAGAAGATGACATTTAAAAAGGATGAGAAGAACTTATTCCAGACTCCACCACTAACTTTGTAATATGAAAACCCACTTGCTTCACTTGTCCCCAAGTCTTATCTACAAAATGGGGGTGATTGGCTAGATGAAGTGATTCTTCAATCTTTTTCATGATGCCTGGCCCACCACTACCACTACCACAGCTAACATCTTTTCACACAGATTAGCCATTTTCTTTGAATTGTCAATGATTCCCAAATAAGATGTCAGGCTGGCTTCTTCCAAATCAGGCAGGAAGCCTTCTGGAAATGCAAAATGTTGGGGCTTTAACCACAGAGCTGAATAGCAAATTGGCTTGTGGTAAAGTCAATGTGTGATCAGATTTAGGGATCACTACTCTGGACAATGGTAAATGGCCCAGTAGAACATTTCAGCTATCTGTCAAACATGTAAACAATCTAAAATGCGATAAAGTGCATGTGATCACTGGTGCTTACATATCAATGCTCACTAAGTCTCACTGTGAGACACTGTGAGTTCTAGGCATGCATCCATTCATTTCGTCTTCATCATATCTCAAGAGTCAGGCACTGAGTGTCTCCAGAATGATTTAATCATTTTATTAAGTCCTTCCTTCTTCGATCCAGAAATGGACGTGGATCATGTAGGTTTAGATTTTTTTCACAACCTACTTTATTAATGGTTCTTAAACACTTCAATCTTTCTTCTAGCCCACCAACCAGAGGTAGCGGAGAAAGAAGGTTAATAGGAAAAGGGAATTGTGGACCTGCTTAGAAGTAGTTCCTCAGGGTGATTTCACTCTTCATTGTTAGGATATCAGCAGTACAACAGCAGACACCAAACCGAAATCAGCAGCAGTGGCACAATCCAGCAGAAACAGAAAGACTCCACCAAATCACCAGGAGTCAGAAACAGCCAGAATTAGCCAGAGTACCACAAGAAATTCTTTGGCTTGTCTCTCTCTATGGAATGAAGACCAGTGAAGACCAGCGAAGACCAGTGAAATGCTATACGGTACAGCAATGTAAGAGCATCCTCCCACCATTTGTGGACTTCCATTTCTATCCACTTACACTCTTTCTAACCATAACGTGGCCTTCTCAATTGTCTGTTTTCAGCAAAACATCACATTCTCAGACAGCTTCCAGAAAAACATCACATGACACAACTGAGTTGTTAAAGAAATCAGAAATTTCCACTTCAGATCATGCCTTCTCTCTAGGAAAATTATTTGAGTAAATAAATAATTAGGATCAAGTGTAACATCGAAATGGAGGAGGAAGAAGGGGAGGAAGAGGAGGAGGAAAAGGAGGAGGGCAATCAACACCCACACCTAACTTCACACAACACAGTTCTGCATTATGAGTTTCTTCAATCAAGACTTGGGCACACATTGGGCAAATTATTCATATCACAAAGAGGAGAGGTGGAGTCAAGGTATATACTTAGTCTAGAAGCTTCTCCTTAGATGTGGGCTTGCTCCTGTCTGCTCTGTCTGCGGAAGACTCATGGCCGAGCCTGCCATAGTACAGACCCTATAGGAAGTGTCTATATGTTTCTCTCCAAAGGCAGGCAGTAGGGGTCCTCTAACAGAGAAAGCTCACCAAGTGTGAACAGCGTTACCTGCCATAACAGGGTTTAATGAGGACCACAACAATTGACTTTTAATAGATACTAATAATGTGCTAGCCACTGAGCTCAGCAACTTATGCAAATTGTTCCATTTAATTATTCCAATAGCCTTATGAGAAGCCATCACTTTACAAATGAGAAAATGGCAGCTCACTCTATTAGGTAGCCCACAGTGGAATTGCCAGGATTGGATCTGAGCAATTTTCAGGAGTCTCAGGTTCTGGGCTCCTTGCAGGTTCTGCAATAGACTTCTAGCCTGCTTATTAAAGTAAGCAACTCACAGGTTTTGGGAGCTAGAAATTTGATGAAGGTCTTTCTTGAATATCCCAGGTGTCATTTGGGCTGGGTTCCTTTGGAAAGGTTCTAGATGGAACTGGTTTCCTCACTGCTTTCACTTCTAAGGCCACCCATCTTTGCTCTCCATCACTCCAACTCTGCTTTGGTTACCACGTGTACTCTTGCTTTCTCTTTAGCCTTTGAAGGATGCTCCTGATTATGCTGTAATCACTCAGACTATTCAGAGGGGTGCTCCCTTCCCTGTTCTTGAGTTCATTTGCACATTTCCTTTGGTGTGTGACTTATATACACAGGAAAAGTCCCCAGGATTAGGATGTTGCCCTCTCTTAGGAACATTGTTCTACCTACCAGAGCACCCTTCCTTGGGTGATTGTCTGGCCAAGGTCTGAGAAAAAGGACAAAGAAGTATCTTTCTTGATTTTCCTGTTTGTTCCACAAATTGGAACAGGCAGCACACTGGACAGATTAGGGAGGAGAAATGGTTATTCAGGGAATGAATTTAGAGTTATGAGTTGATCATCTGTTAGTTGTAAAGCAGAGACAGAGACAGAACCCATTGCCTGCCTGTAGCACCAAAAAAAAAAAGAACAAATTTCATTACTAGTGTTCCTGGCATAGTGCCATAATTAATACATGGTAACAATATTACCAAGAACAAAAACATACAATTATGCTCTTAAAAATGTCAACATGAAAAGTAAACTTAATAAAGGATAGGCATGGGAACATACATAACAAAGATTATCTTTAATAATGAAATTATTTATGATCAAACATTTTTACTTAATTTCAGCTCAATTCTAAAACAGGCCAGTAATGTCATGATTAAATATTAATGTGAACAGAAACAACCTAATTGGAAGATTATTAAAGCTTCAAATTAGGTTTCTTTTTCTTTTCCTAATGAAAAAGTTCTTTTGAGAAGGGCACCTAGGGAATCCTAGCCTGTGTTTCATAATGTGATGTGAAGACCCTTGGGAAGGACTATGTCAGAAGGGGTGGGACTCTGGATTTCCTGGTAGTGCCACTCTGTTGAGGAACAATTGCCATACTTTCTGTTGGTGGTATGAGATGTAATAAGGTCTTCCTTGCTACCTAGAAAATCTCTCCAGAATGTAGGCATCTTCTTGCCCCAAGTTTCATAGGGCAACATTCTGAGTTAGGCATCTGTGGGTATTGTCTGGTTGTTTGGCTAAAGCTGGCTGTCAGTGTGCCTGTCTCCAGAAAGCTGACTTAAGCTTTATAAAATATGGTAGCTAGGCTCTAAAACATAACAAGTGGGATTGTAAGTTGAGATGCAAATGACATTTGAATATTTTCCTATGACAAATGTGTTGGTGTCTAGTTGGCCAGCAGAAGTCCAATGACCAACATGGCAGCCACTGTGTGTATGGGGGTCTCATTCATGGGTGTAGTAGATTCAAGGAGGTATGACCTGAAGGCCTCATGACTACTCACACATCATTTGAGGAATTAACTAGCACACATTTAGAGAAGGATAAAGGAGGGGGAATGACATTTACTTCCAGGTGTCCTAAGGGGATTCTTGACCTTAAGAAGGGATCATCTCAGCGCTATGGAGGCTGACGTACAATAGCTCAGTTCAAGGCCAGCCTCAATAGTACCTAGCCCTAAAAGTTTCCTCATAAAAGTTCTTATTAGGTTTTCAGATGTCTTTGGGCAGAAGGGTAGAACAAAGAGGTAGTGACTGATGAGACATTTACCTGTCCCAAGCCGAGATACAGGAAATACTTTATGTGAATGTGTAACCTAACATAATGCTTCTCTTCTTGACACCACAGAGCCAACAAGCATGTCCTAAAGGTGGATGAGGGAGAAGAGGCTCCTGCATCAGGGAAAGGAAGCACCAGAGCTATTCGCAAAGCAGTGTTCTGGCCAAAACAGTAAGTGTGGGGTTTTACTGAGGGAGCCTGTGCATAATCACATAGGAAGGCACCGTGGAGACAGGCGCCCACCAGAGCATCATGGATTTACTGATGTATAGGAGCTACCAAAGTTAAGTGAAGATCACAGAAACAATTTAAGTAGACCAATAAGTCCTACTGTAGAGGCAACAATTAAAAGTCTCCTAACCACAAAATGGCTAGGGCCAGATGGTTTCAGAACAGAATTCTACCAGATTGTCAAAGAAGAACTAATAACAATACTCCTCAAATTATTCCATGAAATAGAAATGGAAGGAACAGTTTCCAATTTTTCTTTATGAGTTCACTATTACCCTGATGCCTAATGTCTAAACCACACAGAGACCCAACAACAACAAAAAATAAAACCACAGAACAATATTCCTGATGGACATAGTTGCAAAATTTTCCTCTCTCTCTCTCTCTCTCTCTCATTTTTGACAGTGTTGACAGTGTCAACATAGCCCAGGCTGTCATGGAACTCACAGGGATTCACCTGCCTTTGTATCCTCAAGTGCTGAGATTAAAGGTATGCACTATCATGCCTTGCTAAAAATTCTTAATAAAATACTTGAAAACTGAATCCAAGATCAGATAACCAAGTAGGCTTCATTCTAGAGATGCACAGGTGGTTCAACATAGGTAAATTGGTAAATGTAATCCACCACATAAAAAGACTGGAAGACAAAAACCGCATGATCATCTTATTAGATGAGAAAAGGCCTTTGACAAAAATCCAATAAATAAACAAATCCAAATTCATGATAAAAGTCCTGGAGAGACTAGGGATACAAAGGACATACTTCAACATAATAATGGCAGTTTACAGCAAGCCTACAGCCAATAGGAACCTAAACTAAGAGAAACTCAAAACATTTCCACTAAAAATAAAAGTTTACTCTCTTCACAACTATTCAGTATTATACTTGAAGTCTTAGCTATAGCAATAAGACAATGAAAGGCAGGGCTAGAGAGATAGGTCAGTGGTTAAGAACACTAACTACTCTTCCAGAGGTCCTGAGTCCAATTCCCAGCAACCACATGGTAGCTCACAACCATCTGTAATGGGATCCGATGCCTTCTTCTAATGTTTCTGAAGACAGCTAGAGTGTACTCACAAATATAAAATAAATAAACCCTTAAAAAAAGACAATAAAAGGATATCAAGGGATACACATAGGAAGGAGGTCACAGTATCTTTATTTGCATATGATATGGTGGTATACATCAACGACCCTAAAAATCCCACCAGGAATCTCCTAAGCTGATTAAACACCTTCAGCAAAGTAGCAGGATACAAAATTAAGTCACAAAAATCAGTGGTCTTTCTATATACAAATGATAAACAGACTGGAAGAAGTTAGGGAAACAGTACATTTCAGAATAGCCTCAAAAATTATCTTGTGATAACTCTATAAGCCAATATTTCTTATAAACATAGATGTAAAATTTCTTTCTCCTCTTTCTCCTTCCTTCCTTCCCTCCCTCCCTCCCTCCTTTCCTTCCTTCTTTCCTTCCTTCCTTCCTTCCTTCTCTCCTTTTTCTTTTGAGACAGTGTCTTTCTACATAATCTTGGCTGTCCTGGATGCAAGCAGCTGGGAAAGATTTGTATAATAAAAACTTTAAGATATTAAGGAAAGAAACTGGAGAAGACATCAGAAATGGAAAGACCTTCCATGCTCAAGGGCCAGTAGGAACAATAGACTGATAATGGCCATTTATCAAGACCAATCTACAGATTCACCACAAACCCTGCTAAAATTCTAACATAATTATTCACAGAAGTTGAAAAACAGTTTGCAGCTTCAGATGGAAACACTAAAACCTAGGGTTAGTGAAAGCAATCTTGAATAATAAAAGAATTGCTGGAAGTATCATCACCCCCAATTTCAAGTTGTACTACAGAGCTATAGTCATAAAAACATACCCAACTTGAAGACCCAGACATAAGTCTTCACATCTGTGGATACCTGGTTTTTGACAAAGAAGCCAAAACTACACTGTGGGGGAAAGACAAGCTCTTGAACAAACAATGCTGGTCAAATTGAAGAGCTGCATGTAGAAGAAGGCAAATAGATCCACATTTATCATTCTGCACAAGACTCAACTTCAGGACCTGTTAACAGAAGGCTAGATACACTGAATCTGATAGAAGATAAAGTGGGGGAAGGGCACAGGATAAGACTTTCTGAACAGGCACCAAGAACAAAAATTAATAAATGGGACTTCATAACATTGCAAGGCTGCTGAATGGCAAAGGCCATCATCATTCAGCATTCCTATCTTCCAAGCTCCCGTAGCATCAGCTCATTAAGCTCTGAGCATTTCCAGATCAACATTACAAATGCTTTCACAATTCCCTCCAGCATGCCCCCTACAACTCCCCCAGCCCCAGCTTGATTTGGTCCATCACAGGCATACTCCAAGTTCCTGGTATCAATTTCTATTCTAGTTTGCATCTCTGTTGTTGTGATAGAACATTGACATCCTAGGCCCACCTGTCTAGGAATGGTATTCCCCACAGTGAACTGGGCCCTCCTGAATTAACTAGCAATCAAGAGCCCCATAGACATGCCCACAGGCCTATCTGATGGAGGTAGTTCCTCAATTGAGGTGCCTCTTTCAAGGTGTTTCATGTCGACAACTGAAGCCAACTATGGCAGTTTCTTTTTCCATTGCTATGAAAAAATAATCTGCAAAGGAGGCAATTTAATGCATAAAGCGTTTTTTGACTTACAGTTCCAGAGTGATACAGTCCATACAGATGGAGAACACATGACAGGGGTCAGGAGCCCTGAAGGTTGGAGAATGAGGCTGGTTGGTCCCAGTGTATTGGGACTCAGGAAACAGAGAGAAGGCAGGATTATAAAACTTTGAGGCCCACTTCCAGTAATCCACTTCCTCCAGCAAGACTCCACCTCCTCAAGGGTTTACAACCTTCCCAAACAGTGTCAGCATCTGTGGAGCAGGTATTCAGACATGTAAGCCTATGTGAGCATTTCCCATTCCAAACCACAGCAACATACAGAATGTCTGGTGCTTGCTCAAGGCTCTGAGATACCCTGCATTAAGAAGGATTCTGGATTTGGGTTGATCCCAGAGTTCCCCAAGTCTAATTGACCTGAGAGTCTGGGTCATGCTTATGTTTTGATGAGGTTGCCCAAGGGCAAATAGAAGTCCATATAGGGCATATACCTAACTATTTGAAACCTTGAACGTAGGCCAACAGAGTGCTATGTAAATACCATTCTAGCCTCCAGTCTTGACAAAAATGTCTTACTGACTACCTGGACAGCCAGGTTTGAATTGGGATTCCTTGGACTTCCACACCTAGAGGGCTGTTTCTTGACTTACAGCTCATGGATGTCCCTGCTTGCCACTTACATGATAGGACTATTCTATTTTACATGCGGGCACATAGCCCCCCCCCCATTCTCATCTGCATGTTTCCTTTGTGTTGTGTAGATATTTAGAGCGTTTTCTGTTTGGAGGTAGGTTCCTTGTCTTCCTTTTTTCCTCCCATAGCAAGTCTTTTTTTAATTTTGCCTTTACTTGATAAATATTAATAACATCCAATTTACTTCTATATAATTAAGAATGTCATTTCTCGGTACTGGAAGTTTATTTCAGGTCTTGGAAGATGTTAGGCAAGTGCTCTACTACTCATCTACATTTCTAGTTCCTTTAAATATTTTAGTGGCTATCCCAGGCTGTCCTTGAACTCTTGATCCTGCTGTTTCTGGCCCCTGAATAGCTGGGGTTACAGGCAGATGACACTGTGACTGTGATGGTTAGGGAAGTGCTCTAATAAAGCCAAGCATGACAAACATGGCTCCCTTAGGTCTTGTCCTCTTTGTAAATAAAGCATTAAGTTCTCTTATTTAGATTCTTCAATGTCCCTAAAGCTATTCCAATGTAAATTCCTTTATTTGACCACTTCCTTATGCCTGACTCATTCCTGAAGCTGACCATCAAGATCCAACTATCAACACATCAATGTCCAGCAATCAAAATCCCCATTTGGCTACCCTGTCTAATATGTCCAATCAGAACTTACCAACTTACCCTAGCTCATTCTAACACAGACCTTCCTCTTTTTCCTTTTAAAATCACTGGTGCAAAACTATTTGCTGCTATTTCTGCCTGAGTCAAATTCAGCTACCTTGTCTCTTTGCCTTGCTTAATAAAGGATTTCTTTATGTTGGAAATTGGTGTATGGGTGTGGTTCACATCTAATTCGTGGTCGAGAGGGCAATAGCCCTCAGTGCCAGAGTTACTTCTGAGTCTCATTGGTCAAGCCTCTGGGCATACCCCAAGCAGCCTTTGGTCCCTGAGAAATGACAATATTGAGCCCTGAGTGGCCAGCCAAAGGAAGAGAAGGAGCTTGCTCTAAAGAGTATGAGATCATCAATGTATTCTTATAGCAAGTCCCTGAGCTCACATTCGGGCAGTGAAACACTTGGAATAGATGTATAGGGTAGAGGCCAGGAGCAAGACTCTAAAACTGTGGTTCTCAACCTTCCTAATTACTCAGTCATACAAAAGTCTTGATACAAACCCTCTGGCAACACGGTTCTAGTCCTTTGAAGTCTACTGAAGAAAGGACTTTAGCAGGAGAGCTGAGAAGAAGCCCTGTCCAGGAATGTTCTGGTCACTCTGTACAGCACTACTTAGCTGAACAGCAGTTGAGGAAATGGTGTGTGTGTGTGTGTGTGTGTGTGTGTGTGTGTGTGTGTGCGCTTTCTCTTACAAGTGTAAGATAGAAGGACCTAGCCATGAGTGTGAATCTGTGAGCCCTCGCCTACTCCATGTCAGTGCAAATCCTTCTTGATTTATCTTTTTTTATAGTTTAAGAGATGAGACCTTGTTCTGTTGTTCAGGCTGGCTCTGAACTCAAGTAGCTCACGTGGCAGGGCCACTGGTGCCACCACACTCAACACAGGTTTTTTTTATTTTCTATGGAGTTAGGGATAGAACCCAGGGCCTTGTGCATGCATGGCAAGTACTTTTCAAGCTCTTGGCTGTGTTCACCCGGAATGACAGCACTTGGAAGGCCTGTCATTCACCAAAAGGCTTGGGAAGCAAAATGCCCTCTGCTTCAGCGGCTCTATGTTCCCCGGCCCTGGCTCTGTAGTTGGGCCAGCTCTTCTCATTCTTGTTGCAATGGGAGACTGACAAATGCTAATTTTTCTTTTCTGTACAGTACTTAAAATTCTGTCTCTGAGCCAGTCTCCATCACAGACTGGGCTAGTTATCAGACTGGTGTCTGTAGCACCTCAGGTTTCGTCATATATCTGTGAACTGGGGTGTACTAATTAGGGTCTCCAATACTGCTGTTAGTGAGAACTCTGCAGTACCATTAGTATTAATAGCCTCTCTAATTGACAAGAGCACTTGGGTGTGTTTTTTTTTTTTTAAACAATGCCTGGTCCCGTCCACTGAAAGCTTTGACACCATCACACACACACACACACACACACACACACACAGACATAATCCAGAAATCAAGGGCCTAGCATCATTAGAATGACAGGTTTCAGGTTATTGCCTCTATCCCTCAGTCTTCTATCTACTGTTAATATTTGCATGACTCTAACTTTCCCAGAGATTATGAGGTTATTCTCTATGACTGATATTTACTTTAAATATCTGTCAAACATCAACAAGCTAGAAGCGAGGTTAAATTGGAGTCCATGCTCCTGAAGAGTGGGTGGCTGAAGCCAGAGATATTATTTATTGTTTGATTTGGGGACAAATTTTATGAATACAAGTAAGGACACTGCTCTCAGGGAAAACGGTTTTCATGGGAAAGCTGACTGGCAGGTGTGTGCGCGGCGCTGCGTGTCTGATTTTCTTCCCCTTTCTCCATCAGAAGTTCTGAGTCAGCAGTCCTTTTCCTTTATGACCCAACTGTGTTAAGTGTTCAGTGAAATGGGTTCCCAGCCTGGTGTCATGGCTGGGAGTGAATACAGAAGACAGGAGGGGAGCAAAGGGGAGGACAGATCATCAGCTTCAGAACATGTGACTTTTACAAATCCGAAATGTGGAAAAGCATCCTCATTTTTTGCTTAAATGCCACCGATTCTTGACTCCTGTCTCCCCCTCCACTGTGTTTCATAGTCACAGTGCTACTTAATTTTTACCCCTGCATTTTGGATGAAATAAATCCCATTTCTGGGCTCCTCGGAGTGACACATGGATAGGTAGGGAGGGGATTAGGTTGTAAGTGAGGACCCTTGACTATGGTCCTGAAAAGACCTTTCTTTTCTGGGTCATGGTTTTCTCATTCATAAAATGAAAGAATTGGGATTTCCAGTCTGATCCTCCGCACTGCCTTGCTCAGTCACATCTGTAACAATGCTCTTGAGATAAATGTTCAGCTCCATCTGAATAAAACATTGATTCTGGGAGAGGAAGAAATAGAGAGGCTTTGGGACTGTATGGGAATTAAAGTCAATAGCAGGGACTATAAGAGAGGAATTCTGCAGAGATCATTGCTTATGGAAAGGGATGAAGAACAGAAGGCCCTCTCCTTAGAACCATGGTTCGTTTTAGTCAACTCAAGGCTCTTATATGCCATGGCAACGAGTACAAAGAATCTGGTCAAACTGCTTTGTGAAGTTTACAACACCATGGGAGGCAGTAGAGGAAGTGCTGGGCATGCCCTAATCAAATGAAGAAATGTTCTGTAAGCACGAGTGACTGGGTTCTCTGCCTTCCCGACACCTAATGAGATGGCCCTTCCTGTTTTGAGAATGCTTTGGTGGGGTCAACCAAACCAGTCAATGGGTCTGAAAATGAAAGCAATCTTTGTGTTTGATGGGATAGACTATTCTTTTCCTTGTGCAAGACTGTAAAGTGCCCAGTGAGATCCAGGGTGGTGGTGGCTCCACACTGCCTGTGCTCTCAGTGACCGAAATGAACTGGCTTTCATGTGCACTGACTCAGAAGTCTGATGAGTTTTGCCCTTGAGTTTTTGGAACCTGCATATTATCAAAAACATTAAGCCTATCCTGTGCTCTGGTAGATAGAGTCAGGCTGAGGTCTACTGGGTGGAGTCAGGCTGGGGCCTGGTAGATAGAGTCAGGCTGAGGCCTTGTTTGACGCCCAAATCACAGACGCATGGGAGGTCTCATGGAGAAAGATCTCACTCTATCATGTGCACATCTAGAAGCTAGTTAAAAAATAGTGGATTAAATCTCTCATTTGGCTAGTTTGGCTTCAAGTATGTTTCCATGGAGAGAGGGACAAATATTTGGGGCTTAAAAGAAAAGTCTTACTGTGTAACTGCCCCCAACATGTGGTGGCCAGTGGCCTCTGGGTTCTGTGTGGAACATTCAGTCTCAATTAGGCTAGTTCTCTCTGGTCCTCTTTGTGTTAATGGGAAAAATTCTCTCCCTCTTAGTATATCCTGTTATGTGGATCCAAAGCCTGATTTTTGGCAAACTGTTGCCAAGAGGAGTCAATCTGCTCTAGAGAGAGAGAGAGAAACACACACACACACACACACACACACACACACACACTACTGTTAATTGTAGAGTCTATCCTAGAGACTTCAGGCACCTGCTAACCAAGGTTACTTGAATATTTTCACACTTGTTGCAACTAGACTGCCGAGGGAAGACATTTTGTGGACTTGGGAAGAGTCTGAAAGAAGGTCAGGTGTGAGGCCAAAACTTGACAGAAGAAAAAAAAATGTATGAGTTTCCACCCCCTAGTAAGTAATATAGCAAGTGTGGTTTGAGGTATACAACATGAGATCCCAGTAAGCTCTGGATTGATGTATTTTCAAAAATCCAGTGCTGGAATAATGATTGATTTTTTTTTTAAAAAAAAATTGAACAGACCTTGAATTTCTTGACATAGAGTAGTTGGCTTATGAATAGGGAGGGAGCCTGTCACAAGAAAATATTCAAGTGATGCACACATGATTTGCATATAGGAATACCTTTTGTACTGTGTAAGACCAATAGGTTAGTTCCCTAAGTAGACTAGCACAGGTATTAGGCATTCTTGGCTTTTTTGTTCTTTTCACTTTCCTGTGCCTGTCATGCACCTTAAGATCACTAATACAACAACAATCCCAAGGATCTGCTCTGGCGGTAGACTTCGGGGAGCTCAGTTCCTTATTAAGTAAAAGTGGTTCAAAGGCTTTCTCGTATGCCATCCATGACTGCTGAAAATGGCAGGTGGTGTGAGCTAGCACATTCTGTCAAGGAATTTATGTATATTTGCAACCATCTACAGCTCTTGGTACATATTAATATTGTCCAACGCTGTCATCACAAGTGGCAGACCAGGTGACCCTCATCAAATGTGCCATTTCTTCTTCCTTTTAAAAGGCCTCATTTCAATAGCACTTTTCTCTCCTAGGTGGCTCTTGTAGGTGGTTTTGCTAAGAATTTGAGACATTCAGAATCATTCTCCTGCTTCATCCATGTTCTCATTTGTCTGGTATAACTGTTAGAGTTGGAAGACATTTTCTCCTATGCTCCCCCTGTCCATGCAGGAGCTCTTTGGGAAAGGTGAATTCAATGTGGATTCCTAGTTTCCATATTGCCTTATAACCATGGGCTGTTAGGAAGCTGAAACCTTGATAGACCAGATGGTCTAAATCCATCATCAAGGCAGACCCTGTGCTGATGGGCAGTTGTGTTAGCAGAAGAAAGTGCTTAGAACTGAACCAGCCTTGATCCAGAAAGACACATGCAGAGGTCACCGCACATTCACACTCTTTAAGCCGCAGCCCCCATTTCCAAGTTCTTGGAAATAATGCGAAACAATGTAAAGACAACGAAAAAGTGTCCCAGTCCATGTCTACCCTGGGCTCATCAGTACTTCTTCATAAGTATTTCTCAGATGTCACTCCTTTGATAAAAGTTATACTCATGATTCCTCAGAGCTTTGTGTCTTCTGCAGGGACAGTCTTAGATTGTGATCATTCTGTAAGATGGTATAAAACACAGCTTCAAAAACTGGTAATGTCATAGGCAAATCTTTAGGCTTGACAACACAGGAAAAGGTTGTATTATAAACTTAAGTCTTTTACAGATATATATATATATATATATATATATATATATATATATATACATACACCTCTTTTTACTCAGTAATACTTTTGTCTTTTATGTACATGTTCACAGGTGTGATATTATTTTTTTAGGCTTAGCTTAAAAGGGTTAAAAACCAAAAAACAAAAAAAACCCTCATATTTTATAAATGTGGTAAAGTTTCATGCTTTCTTATGTCATGTCAATAACTGACTATAGGAAGACAACTTTGAAAATGGAGTAAATGCTTTAAACATCCAATTAAGAATAAATTTTAGCCAATACCTCGGCAACACCAGAATGTGCTGCTAAGTGATGATCTGATGTAACAATGGTCCAAGTAACTATGCAAGATAACTATTCAAATTAAATGCTAAAAAGCTGTAGATGTGGGGTAGGTGGGGACTTTATAGACTATTTGTCTTTGACAAAACTACAAAGTAGAGTTCAGTCTTTAAGCGGATTTTTAGTATATAGGAGAAAAATTTTCATCATGATTTTAAAAAGTTTGAGAACTTATGAACAGGCCTTAGCACTGCAAAGCCTAGTGACTGAGGGCTGGGTTCTCTCAGAGCAGGTAGGGAAGCATTAAATGCTGAAGGTACACTGGGAACCTTACAGCACAGATCTCAAACACAAAGCCTTTATGGTAACACTCATCACATCTGATGGTTTTAGTCATTAAGAGTCTTTACAAAGATTTTTCAAAGTTTCCTCAATGCTTATAATGTGGACTTCTATTTCTTACCAAAATCTTTAGGAGATTTTAAAGTCTGATACTAAAACTAGTTAAACCTTTTCTTAAATATCCTAAATCTTGACAGTTTGGATTAAGCTTCAAGTTTTCAGGGCACAAAAGGTTTATAGAGCCACCAAGAATATGTTAAAACACAGAATATTGTGTTTTAGATTGAAAATACATTGTATACAATATATTCTGAACACAGTTTTCCCTCCTCCAACTCCTCCCAGATCCTCTCCACCTCTCCACCCACTCAACTCTATACCTTCTCTCTTTTTAGAAAAGAAGTAGACAAAACAGCATAAAAAAGATGAGGAAAGCACAGGGAACACACATACAAATGCACAAACATACAAAACAAAACCTAAAAAAAAACACAAAGTGGAAATCATAATATACAAGCAAGAAGAAGTAAGACAGCTCTGGCTTTTCTGGAATTTGCTCTGTATACCAGGCTGTCCTCAAACTCAGAGATCCACCTGCCTCTGCCTCCTGAATGCTGGGATTAAAGACAAGTGCTGCCATTGCCTCTGAGTCCTAAATGTTGGGATCAGGAGGGAAAAGAATCCCGGTAGGATTCTCTAGCCAAAGGCAAGGATTGTTCCTAGAGTTTCTCATTCTAGGAAGGATGTGACCTGGTATTGTATAGTCACACTCAGAGAGACCATAGTCCAATCTTGGGAATTTGAAAATTAGACCTTATTTGAAAGGCCGCTTGTGGACCTAACTAAGCTAAGTGGTTTGAGGTGCATCAGGCACTTGTCTTGTTGCTTTGATGATGGAATGCTTAAAAGCTGCAACTTAAAGGAGGAAAGAGTTGTGGTGGCCCTGGCCTGGGAGATGCAGTCTATCTTGGAAGGATGGCTAGACTGTAGCGAAGGCTCGGGTCTGCAGGAGCAGGAGCTTGTAGCTGGGACTCCTTATTATACAGGAGTGGATGGGAAAAGATTGGTCTGGAGTTAGGCCCGCCCCTCTGACTCACTTCCTCCAATTCGGTTCCACCTCCTAAAGGTTCTACAAACTCCCAAAACAGCACCACCAGCTGGACACTAAGGGCTTAAACGCATAAGCCCATGGGGGACATTTTACACAGAACCCAAAATAGGAGACGAGCCTACATTATCCAGGTGGGCCCTGCATATGATCCCAAATATTCTTGGGAAGATTGGACCAAGAGAGTTTTCAGAGATGGAAGATGGAAAAGTGTGATTGTGGAGGCAGAGCTTTGAGTGGTGTGGCACTAATCATGTCAGTGTGCCACCAGAAGCTGGAAAAACCAAGGAAAAAATCCTCCCCTGGAATCTCTGCAGGAGCCTGGTCCTGCTGATACTTCAATCTCAGACTTTTGGCTTTCATTACAGTTAGAAGATAGATTTCTCTTGTTCAAGATACCAACTTGGTGGTTGTTACAGTAGCTACAGGGACCATTTACCAGGCAGGAAAACATGGAAGAATACAGAATACAAAAAAAGCAGATAAGTTGTATGCAGATATATGCATTATGTATGTGTGCCTGTACATAGGCCAGGATATGTGTATATTCGTTCATTTTCACATAGCCATGAACTTACCTATTTACACAATGTATATACATGCATGTACATGGATGTATGTATATGTTTGTGTGCTTTTTGCATCCATGTACATATAAATTTATGTATTTGTGCATGTATACACATATACCTGTATATGGGTATATGCATGATTTTTTTTGTAATTTTATATCACTTAATGAGGATAAAATCTGAAAAATTCATTATTAGGTGATTTACTTGTATAGACTCTATAGGGTACATTTAGGCAAACCTAAGTAGTCTAGGTTTTTGCATACCTACACTATATGGTATAGCATATTACTTGTAGGCTGCAAGACTCTACAGCATTGTACTTTACTGGGATGGATGCTTCATCTTTCCAAATTGCTCCCCTTCTATGCTTTTCTGATGGTTTTGAAAAACTTGGTTCTGCATATGAGAGAAAAATATGTATGCTTGTTTGAGACTGGCTTAACACGATAATCTCCAGTTCCATTTATTTTCTTGAGAATATGATTTTGGAGGAGACTTCCAGTTTCTGTCTGTGCCTGAAGCTGATTCTGTGCTACAGTACTACATACACAAATACTGCCAGGAGAGAGCTGGTCTCCCAGGGGTGCCAACACACCTGTGAGCACAGGTAAGATCACCAATTCTCTTCAAAATCCTGGTCCAAGAGGGACCCTTCCAGAGCTATTAGGACACAGGAACCAAGGAACATCTGGGAACAGGATCTTTCTGGTTTCTGTGTGCACCTTAGAGATGACCCTGTACCATAGCTCTCCATACCTAAATTCTTCACAGAGAGAACTGGTCTCCCAGGAGTACTGACACAGAGGCTTGCAGGAGCCACAGTCAGAGACAGCAAAACCAGCTAACACTGGAGATAACTACAAGGCAAAAGGCAAGGGCAAAAACACAAGCAACAGAAACCAAGGCTACTTGGCATCATCAGAACCCAGTTTTCCCACCACAGCAAGACCCGGTTACCCTAACAGACCAGAAAAGCAAGACTCTGATTTAAAATCACATCTCATGATGATGATAGAGGACTTTAAGAAAGACATAAATAGTTTCCTTAAAGAATACAAGAAAATACAGGTAAACAGTTAGAAGTCCTTAAAGAGAAAATATAAAAATTCCTTATAGAATTACAGGAAAACACAACCAAACAGGTGAAGGGATTGAACAAAACCATCCAGGATCTAAAAATGGAAATAGAAATAATGAAGAAATCACAAAGGGAGACAACCCTGGAGATAGAAAACCTAGGAACTTGATCAGGAGCCATAGATTTAAGTATCACCAACAGAATACAAGAAATAGAAGAGAGAATCTCAGGTGAAGAAGATAACATAGAAAACATTGGCACAACAGTCAAAGAAAATGCAAAATGCAAAAAGCTCCTAACCCAAAACATCCAGGAAATCCAGGACACAATGGGAAGACCAAACCTAAGGATAATAGGTATAGAAGAGAGTGAAGATTCCCAACTTAAAGGGCCAGTAAATATCTTCAACAAAATTATAGAAGAAAACTTTCCTAACCTAAAGTAAGAGATGCACATAAATACACAAGAAGCATCCAGAACTCCAAATAGATTGGACCAGAAAAGAAATTCCTCCTGTCACATAATAGTCAAACCACCAAATGCACAAAACAAAGAAAGAATATTAAAAGCAGTAAAGGAAAAAGGTCAAGTAACATATAAAGGCAGACCTATCAGAATTACACCAGACTTCTTACCAGAGAATATGAAAGCTAGAAGATCCTGGGCAGATTTTATACAGACCCTAAGAGAACACAAATGCCAGCCCAGACTACTATACCCAGCAAAACTCTCAATTACCATACATAGAGAAACCAAGATATTCCATGATAAAACCAAATTTACACAATATCTTTCCACAAATACAGCCCTACAAAGGATAGTAGATGGAAACTGACAACCCAAGGAGGGAAACTACACCCTAGAAAAAGCAAGAAAGTAATCTTCTTTCAACAAACCCAAAAGAAGATAGTCACACAAACATAAAAATAACATAAAAAATAACAGGAAGCAACAATCATTATTCCTTAATACCTCTTAATATCAATGGATTCAATTCCCCAATAAATAGACTAACAGACTGCATATGTAAACAGGATCCAGCATTTTGCTGCATACAGGAAACGAACCTCAGTGTCAAAGACAAATACCATCTTAGAGTTACGGGCTGCAAAACCATTTTCCAAGCAAATGGTACCAAGAAACAAGCTGGAGTATCCATTTTAATATTGAATAAAATTGACTTTCAACTTAAAGTTATCAAAAAAGATAAGGAAAGACACTTCCTACTCATCAAAGAAAAATCTACCAAGAAGAACTTTCAATTCTGAACATCTATGCTCCAAATGCAAGGGTTACCCACATTCATAAAAGAAACTTTACTAAAGCTCAAAGCACACATTGCACCTCACACAATAATAGTGGAAGGCTTCAACACCCCACTCTCATCAATGGACAGATCATGGAAACACAAATTTAACAGAGACGCAGTGAAACTAACAGAAGTTATGAAACAATTTGATCTAACAGATATTTATAGAACATTTTATCCTAAATCAAAAGAATAAAACTTCTTCTCAGCACCTCATGGTACCTTCCCCAAAATTGACCATATAATTGGTTATAAAACAGATCTCAACAGATATAAGAAGACTGAACTAATCCCATGCCTCCTATCGGATTACTACAGATTAAGGCTGGTCTTCAATAGCAACAAAAACAACAAAAATTCCACATAAACATGGAAGCTGAACAATGCTCTACTCAATGATAACTTGATCAAGGAAGAAATTAAGAAAGAAATTAAAGACTTTTTAGAATTTAATGAAAATGAAGGCACAGCATACCCAAACTTATGGGACACAATGAAAGCAGTGCTAGCAGGAAAACTCATAGCTCTGAGTGCCTCCAAAAAGAAACTGGAAAGAGCATACACCTGAAAGCTCTAGAACAAAAAGAAGCAAATATACCCAATAGGAGTAGACAGCAGGAAATAATCAAACTTGGGGCTGAAATCAACTAAGTAGAAACAAAAAGAACTATACAAAGAATCAACAGAACCAGGAGCTGGTTCCTTGTGAAAATCAATGAGCTAGATAAGCCCTTAGCCAGACTAACCAGAGGGCACAGAGACAGTATCCAAAATGACAAAATCAGAAATTAAAAGGGAGATATAACATCAGAAACTGAGAGAATAAAAATAAGTCATCAAATCCTAAAACAAAAGTCTATACTCAACACAACTTGAAAATCTGAATGAAATGGACAGTTTTGTAGACAGATACCAAAGTTAAATCAGGATCAGATAAACCATCTAAACAGTTCCATAACCCCTAAAGAATTAGAAGCAGTCATTAAACGTCTCCAAACCAAAAAAGCCCAGGACCAGATGGGTTTAGTGTGGAGAATTCTATCAGATCTTTAAAGAAGACCTAATACCAACACTCTTCAAACTATTCCACAAAATATAAACAGAAGGAGCACTACCCAATTCATTCTATGAAGCCACAGTTACACTGATACCAAAACCTCACAAAGACCCAACATCGAAAGAGAACTTCAAACCAATCTTCCTTATGAATATCAATGCAAAAATACTCAATAAAATTCTTGCCAACAGAATCCAAGAACATATCAAAACGATCATTCACCATGATTGAGTAGGTTTCATCCCAGGGATGCAGGGATGGCTCAATATACGGAAATTCATCAATGTAATCCACTATATAAACATACTCAAAGAAAAGAAATTACATGATCATTCCATTAGAAGATGAAAAAGCATTTGACAAAATTCAACATCCCTTTATGTTAAAAGTCTTGGAAAGATCAGGAATTCAAGGCCCATACCTAAACATAGTAATAGTAACATATAGCAAACCAGTAGCCAACGTCAAACTAAATGGAGAGAAGCTTGAAACAACCTTACTAAAATCAGGAGCTAGACAAGACTACCCTCTCTCTCCCTATCTATTCAATATAGTATTTGAAATTTTAGCTAGAGCAATTAGACATCAAAAGGAGGTCAATGGGATACAAATTGGAAAGAAAGAATTCAAGATATCACTATTCGCAGATGATATGATAGTATACTTAAGTGACCCCCAAAACTCCACCAGAGAATTTCTGCAGCTGAGCAAAGGATATAAAATTAACTCAAATAAATCAGTACCCTTCCCATACTCTAAGGATAAACAGGCTGAGAAAGAAACTATGGAAATAATACCCGTCACAATAGTCACAAACAGTATAAAATATCTTGGTGTGACTCTATCCAATCAAATGAAAGATCTGTATGATAAGAACTTCAAGTCTCTGAAGAAAGAAATCGAAGAAGACATCAGAAGATGCAAAGGTCTCCCATGCTCATGAATTGACAGGATTAATATAGTCAAAATGGCCATCTTGTCAAAAGCAATCTACAGATTCATTGCAAACCCCATCAAAATTCCAATTCAATTCTTTGTAGAATTAGAAAGAGCAATTTTCAGATTCATTTGGAATAACAAAAAGCCCAGGATAGTGAAAACTATTCTCAACAATATAAGAACTTCTGAGAAATCAGCATCCCTGACCTCAAACTGTACTACAGGAGCAATCGTGGTAAAAACTGCATGGTATTGGTACAGAGAGAGGCAGGAAGATCAATGAAATAGAATTGAAGACTCAGAAATGAACTCACACACCTATGGTCACTTGCTCTTTGACAAAGGAGCTAAAACCATCCAATGGATAAAAGACAGCATTTTCAACAACTGGCAGTCAACATGTAGAAGAATGCAAATTGATCCATTCTTATCTCCCTGTACAAAGCTCAAGTCCAAGTGGCTTAAGGTTAGCCACACAAAACCAGATACACTGCATCTAATAGAAAAGAAAGTGGGCAAAAGTCTCAAACACATGGGCACAGGGGAAAAGTTACTGAACAGAACACCAGTGGCTTATACTCTACGATCAAGAATTAACAAATGGGACCTCATAAAATTTCAAAGCCTCTATAAGGTAAAGGACGCTGTCAGTAGGACAAAATGGCAACCAACAGATTGGGAAAAGATCTTTACCAATCTTCCATCCGATAGCGGGCTAATATGCAATATACACAAAGAACTGAAGAAGTTAGACTCCAGAGAACCAAATAACCCTATTAAAAAATGGGGAACAGAGCTAAACAGAGAATTCTCAACTGAGGAAACCAGAATGGCTGAGAAACACCTAAAGAAATGTTCAACATCTGTAGTCATCAAGGAAATACAAATCAAAACAACCCTGAGAATCCACCTCATACCAGTCAGAATGGCTAAGATAAAAAACTCAGGTGACAGCAGACACTGGTAAGGATGTGGAGAAAGAGGAACACTCCTCCATTGCTGATGGGCTTGCAAACTGGTATAACCACTCTGGAAATCAGTATTGCAGTTCCTCAGAAAATTGGACTATATTTGGACCCAGCTATACCACTCCTGGGCATATACTCAGAAGATGCTCTAACATGTAATAAGGACACATGCTCCACTATGTTCATAGCAGCCTTATTTATAATAGCCAGAAGCTGGGAACAACCCAGATGTCCCTCAACGGAGGAATGGATACAGAAAATGTTGTACATTTACACAATGGAATACTACTCAGTTATTAAAAACAACTTTATGAAATTTGCAGGCAAATGAATGGAACTTGAGAATATCATCCTGAGTGAGGTGACTCAGTCACAAAGGAGCAAACATGGTATGTATTCACTGATAAGTGGATATTAGCCCAAAAGTTTGGCATACCCAAGATTCTATTCATAGACCATATGAAGCCTAAGAAGGAGGAAGACCAAAATGTGGATGCTTCAGTGCTTTTTAGTAGGTTGAACAAAATTCTCACAGGAGAAAATATGGAGACAAAGTGTGGAGCAGAGACTAAAGTAAAGGCCATCCAAAGACAGCTCCTCCTGGGGATCCATCCCATATACAGCCACCAAAACCCGAACCTTACAATGGATGCCGGGAAGTGCTTGCTGATGGAAACCTGACATGGCTATCTCCTGAGATGCTCTGCCAGAGTCTGAGAAATACAGAGGCAGAAGCTTGCAGTCAACCATTGGACTGATCTTGGGGGGGGGGTCCCTGATGGAGGAGTTGGAGAAGGGACTGAAGAAGCTGAAGGGCTTTGCAGCCCCATGGAAGGAGCAACAGTGTCAACAGGCTCCCAGGGACTGGACCACCAACCAAAGAATATACGTGGAGTGACCCATGATGCTATCCAAGGATGGCCTTGTTGGATATCAGTGGGAGGAGAAGCCCTTGGACCTGAGGGTATTCAATGCCCCAATGTAGGGGAATGCCAGGGAGGGAGGATGGGAGTGGGTGGGTATGGGAGCACCCTCATAGAGGCAGGGGGAGGGAAGATGGAATAGGGGGTTCTTGAAGGGGCGATCTGGAAAGGGGAAAACATTTGAAATGTAAATAAAGAAAATATCCAATCAAAACAAAGAAAGAAAGAAAGAAAGAAAGAAAGAAAGAAAGAAAGAAAGAAAGAAAGAAAGAAAGAAAGAAAAAGAGATTATGATTTTGTACTTTCGGCGTCTTTGTATTTGTGTGTGTGTATGTCTGTGTGTATGAGTGTGTGTGTGTGTGTGTGTGTGTGTGTGTGTGTGTGTGTGTGTTAGACCTTGGGCACTGGCCTTTAGTTTCCATTTTGATTGAGATAGAGTCTTTTCATTGTTCACTGCTGTGTACCCTGGTAGGTGGTCCACAAACGTCTAGTCATTCTCCTGTCTCTGCCCCATTTCCCTGTAGGAGTAAACTGGGATTACTGGTGTACATGCAACTGTGTCTGGCTTTTACATGGGCTCTGAGGATCCGAGCTCAGGTCTGGTATAGACATCACTTTACCCACTGAGCCATCTGCTCAGCCTTCTTTCTTGTCGTTGGTCAATAATACTTCATTTGCAAATATGTACTGTATACTTCATCCTTCCTTCTGTTGATGGACATCTACCTAACCTGGCTCTATAACTGACATTATTACATTATTATGAATAATGCTATAATAAACAGTCTACTGTATGCTGACTTAAACCCTAGGTTTTTTTTTAAAGTATATTTCATTTCTAACTTAGTTTTCAGAGCAGTAGATGGAGGTTTCACAAACGCTGCATTTGGCAGATTCTCTCTACCCCTTGCCTCCCTCATCTCTTCACCCCTTGCTGGATTCTCTCATCACAAGTAGGCCTTCTTAATGTTTTATTGTCCCCCTCAGAGGCCTCCTCCCCCAATATGGTGTGTCATTGTCTGGCTTTCTGCCCATGTTCACATACCTGAAGTTTCCGAGCACAGTCACAGTTGGTGTGTGCACTTCGTTCCTAAATCATGTACCCATGTTACTGCCACCTGCATGCACGTATTTAACAATTAGAGGTTAAGATCTACATATGAGAGAGAACATATGGTGTTTGTCTTTCTGAGTCTGGGTTACCTTGCTTAATATAGTGTTTTTCAATTTAATCTGTTTCCTGCATATTTTGTAATTTTTTTCATTTATATCTGAATAAAATTCCATTGGATCCATGTTACACATCTTCATTATCCTTTCATCTGCTGAGGGATTTCTAGGCTGATCCTGTTGCCTTGCTGCTGTGAATAATGCATCAGTGAACATGGATGTGCTGATCTCACAGTGGAGTCTCTTGGGTCTATGCCCAGGAATGGTATAGTTGGGAGATTCCAGTGGGTTTTTGTTTGTTGGTTTGTTTTTGTTTTGTTGCTATTTGATTGGATTTTTTGTCTTCTTTGAAAATGTCACAGATGTATACAATGCATCTTAATTGTATCAACTCCCGACTCCCTCCTTCCAACTCCCTCATGCCTCTCCCCAACATATCTCCCTTTCAGTTTCAAGTTTCCTTCCTTCCTTCCTTCCTTCCTTCCTTCCTTCCTTCCTTCCTTCCTTCCTTCCTTCCCCTCCCTCCCTCCCTCCCTCCCTCCCTCCCTTCATTCCTCTATCTCTCCCCCTCCCTCCCTTCATCCCTCTATCTCTCCCCCTCCCTTCCTTCTTTCCTTCCTTCCTTTCTTTCTTTTTGATTAAAAGAATATTAACCCACTGAGTCCAGTTGGTGTTGCCCTTAGGCATATGTCTGTGAATCATTGACTGGGGCATGAACAGCCTGCCAGTGGCCACCCCCAAAGCTATAATGACTCCCCCTTCTCTGTAGGCACTAGCTGATAATAGTTCTTCAGCTAAGGTCGGAAATTTGGGCTTGGCCTTGTGAAGATCTTGTACGGGGAATCATAGTTGTAGTGAAATCATGGTTTCAATGGCCACGCCATGTCTAGAAGCCAACATTTCCCAATCTTCTGGTCTTCCAACTCTTACAAGTCTTTCTACCTGCTCTTCTGTGATGTTTCCAGAGGCTTGAGAGGGAAGGTCTTTATAGATATCCTATCTATGGCTAAGAACTCAGAGCTACTTACTCTCTGCACTGTAAACAGCCTCTGTGTTTTCTTTTTCCATCCATTTCCTGAACATTTTGTATTTTTTTTCTTTATTCCTGAATAAAATTCCATTGTATATACATTCCACACCTTCATTATCCATACGGATGGACAGCTAGGCTGATCCTGTGTCCTTGCTATTGTGAATAATGCAACAATGAATATGGGGGTGATGATTTTTGCAGGAGAGTCCCTTGGGTATATACCCAGGATTGATAGATATAGCTGGGAGACCCCAGGGGCTGCAGTAAGAAGCTTGTCTGACAAAAGCTGAAAGTAGTACAAGTCTGTGGAAAAAATATAAATATTTAGAAGGCAATTTGACAGCATGACCATTAAGCAGCATAGTATCAGTGTGGCCTCCCCTGGGGCCTATGACTGTTCTAGCCAAGGGTCTTGATCATGTTTATAGTACCAGGCATCCTGTGGATTGGGCCTCAGATCCAACCAAGACAGCAGTTGTCCCTCGGTCCTATTATCTTTAAGCATCATCTTGACACAGTTTAGAGTCATCAGAGAGAAAAACCTGGATTGAGGACATTGCCTATATCAGATTGGTCTGTGGACATGTCTGTCTAGGATTACCTTGATGGGTAGTTTATGTAGGTTGTCCAGGCCACTAGGGGTAGTACCATCCTTAGGCAGGTGATCTTGGGCTGTATAAGAAAGCCAGCTAAGCATTAGCCAGTGTGCAAGCCAGAAAGCAGCATTTTTCCATGGTTTCTGGTTAAAATTCTTGCTTGAGTTTCTTCCCTGACTGCAATAATGGCCTATGACCTGCAAAGGAAAGCCAGATAAACTCTTTCTTCCCCAAAGATGCTTTGGTCAGAGAATTTCATCACAGCAACAGACAGACAACTAAGACAACAATGGCTTCCTCTACATCACTCTTGAAGATCTGCCAGAGGCTATTTCATAGTTGTTGCTGTTTTTTTATATAATTGTTGTTGTTAACAACACAGTTTATTGCTGCATATTATGCACCACACATAATTGCAAGTTCTATTTTTTCCCTGTGCTTTTGTTTATACCAGCCCCTCCCTCTAACTCCTGAGCAATGTGTTGTACTACGACATCACTAAGTGGCAGGAAAGTTATGGGGCCGCTGACTGTCACTGGCCAAAGCAGTATCACCATTCTCTCTCTCTCTCTCTCTCTCTCTCTCTCTCTCTCTCTCTCTCTCTCTCTCTCTCTCTCCCTCTCTCTCTCTCCCTTCCTCCCTCCCTCCCTCTCTCCCTCCCTCCCTCCCTGTCTGCCTTCCTCTCCCCTCTCTCTTTTTCTCTCTCCTTCCTTCCCTTTCTCCATCTCTTTCTCTCTTTGTATATTTTTGTTGCTTGCTGTAGACATGTTGGTAGGATAGCTGCTTTTCAGACCCAGACCTATTTGCTTCACAGTCATCAGGAAGACTTGGCTTATGTTTTGGCATAATGTGAATGCCTAGTATGGGCCCCTTTCCTGAACTAAGTATCTGAGAGTCCCCTGAACTTCTAGGGAAGTGGATGCCTGAGTGTGATTTATAGACCAGTTGCTCTGAGATGCAGGTTAGGCCTAGGTCATTGAGGAGTCACATCAGCTTGGACAATTGACAGCATGGCTGTTCTTGCTCTGGTGGGAGTGGAGCTGCATTAAGACAGTAGGCAGTCTTTGGGGACTGTTTCAGATCTTAGTGAGCTTTTGGTTTCTAACCACTGGGTTTCAGCGGCCATGGGAGAGAAAGGAGTTTTGTGCAACTGGGAGTAGAGGAAGCTGTTCGTATCTTCAAGGTTGCACTTGACCCCTGGTAGAAAGAGGTAACAGGTAACATCTTGGAGACTCACTCTCATGCCAGGTAACCAATCCTGAGAATCTTTGATGCTATTTGAGGAGAAAACTCCAGGAAAAAGATTCATCTTCTTCTTTTTTTTTTTAAAGATTTATTTATTTATTATATGTAAGTACACTGTAGCTGTCTTCAGACACCAGAAGAGGGCATCAGATCTCATTACAGATGGTTGTGAACCACCATGTGGGTGCTGGGATTTGAACTCAGGACCTAGGGAAGAGCAGTCAGTGCTCTTAACCGCTGAGCCATCTCTCCAGTCCCAAGATTCATCTTCTAATACCTGTGGAGGATGGTAACTTGGCTACAATTCTAATGTTAAAAGTCACATGGCAGGCTTCAGGTCTTACTCCTTTCTTCTCTAGCTTGTAGATGCATTCAGAACTCATTCACTTGTCTTTTTGTCTCAGGGTATCTTATTTCAACAGTGAGACATGGTCTATGGAAGAGACTCTATACCTGAGTAACAAGTGTATCACAAATAACATAGAAACCCAAACACTAGAACTCAATAAAAACTGGCTTTTTCATTACTGTCCTTTGGGACCATGGTGACAAGATGATTTACCTGGTAGGTGCAAGGGATGCTTTTCTCTGAGGGAAATCAATGTCTCTATGTCAATCATACAGGCAGGCTATTTGTCATGGGGCAGAAAGTAGGGAATGCTTTGCCTATCAAGATGTCCACAAAGTCTGTGAAATCACTTAGCTTGGCATAGCCATTGGTGCTCTGCCCTGGAGTTGGGAACAAGATGAAGATTGTCAGGTAGATGGGGAGAGGAGAAGAAAGTCAACTAGTACCTCATGAGTAGGCGGAACCCTGACTTCAAAGGAGGGCACAAGACAAGACAGGAAAGCACAGGAGATACACACCATTGTTGTGTGATTTAATCTCAGGCCAGCCCTGAGAGCCAGCAGATAGGTCTTGCGCAGCTGTTCAGAAGATAGCTGTTAGTTTTTGTTCAATATCTCACACCCTCTCCATCAGTTTAGTGACAGGGATCTGCTTCTACCAGGGACATCCCTTCCAGCTGCTCCTAATATGGTTACAGTTAGGAATGCAAACCAACAGGAGGCAGAAAGCAAACGGGGTCCCTGGAAGAGCAGGTCACCTTTCCCTCCATTCTATGGGGAGCTGCATTATTCAGAGATGACAAAGGCGGGAGCTGCTCATGCCTTAAGCTCCCAGCCTTGCTAGAAAGCTCTACGCTCAGCAAAAATGTCTTCTCGGCATGACTGGCTTCCTGAGATCCTCACATTATTTCTATAGATCCTTTATGAAAATGAACATACTTGCAAATAGGCAGTGCACTAATGTGTTGACAGCTTTTAATGTGGTGCAGGAAATTAGTTTAACTCTGAGTGTCCCCACACGAGCTGTGCACACCCTTTGTGGTGCAAGGGGTAGCTGTGAGGGTTTAGGAATTAGACAGACTCCTTGGTAGGCAAGATGGATAGGGAGAGGGGCCATGACTAGGTAGTAAAGGTGATGAATTTCCAAGACGACTGACTTCTTCCTCAGCCTCTTGACCTGAGACAAAAGCCCAGATAGCTTAAAACAAAGGCCCCGCAGGCTTCCGCTCTTGCCTGCAGGCTCCTTGATGATGGACTGGTTCAACAAGTCCAAGGCTGAATCTGAACATGTCACACAGCAACTGTGGGCATCTTATCTGTCTTCAAACTGACCAACCCTGAGGTTGGGAGGGAAGACTCTTCAGGTGCCTTAAAACCTTAGCCCCTCGAGAAGAGACTGGATCTTTTGGACTATATGTCCTGCCTCTGCTTTGCAGAGAATCTTTTTCTCTATGTTCCTGCTGTGTGTGTGTTTTGTTTCCTCACCCCAATAAACACCTGCTGCATATGTGTTTCCTTACTCCCAATAAACACCTTTCTTTAACTGCTGATTCTGTCTGCAATGACCTGACACCGCTTATCTGTTTTGCTCAAGGGTTTTCTAACCTTTTAAATTCTTTAATTGGCTGAGAAAATGAACTGGATCAGGACTCCTAGAGTGTGTCTATTGGTGCATAAAATAAACATCATCAAATTTAGAATTCTTTTTAATTATATATATTACATATATATGTTCAATCACTTTCTCTTTGAATGTTAGAGTTGTGAAATTCCTTTTAAATAAACTAATTTAATTTTAGAAAAGGCAGTAAGGCAATTCTGAGATAAATACTACTTATACTACAAGACAGGTGTGCGTGGATGTGGAGCACACCCTGAATGACAGACTTGGAAAAAGCTGGTTTAACATATGGAGATGGGTAGATCAGTGGTGCAGGGGAGTTCTGAACTCTTTTTTTTTTTTGGCATTCCTAAAGACAGGCACTGGAAGAGTGGATGGAGGGGTTCATAGGAAGGAGATTAATTCCTCATGGGGACTTAGTGGACTAGGGGTGAGTCTTTAGTATTGACATTACCATAAAAGCCTCTAAGGTCTTGCATATCCTTTGTTTAATCCACTTCCCAGATAAGTAAGATCCTAGGCACTGGGCAGAGCAGTGTTTGTATATAGATGTTTTCTTCACAGGAAATGAAGCTAGGTGGAGTGGCTCACTCTCTGGGATGCCTTCTCATGGAGGGAACTTGGCAGTGCTTGCTGACACTGAACTCAGATGAGCGGGCATAGACAAGCCTTCAAGTCTAGGGCTGGAAAACTCCCTCAAAGGACATCACCCAAAACTTAGAGGATGCTTTGGTCTCAACCATGGTCTGAGAGGGCACGTGATCTGATTGGCCCGATCTTCCAGGTTATGAACTCCGGTGCTTCAGAATGTGCTCTCTTGGAGGAATGAACTTACAGTTTGAAGATGAAGTGAGTGTAGATGTTGCTTATCCCATCTCGCTCACCACAGTTCTCCCCAAGCCTGTGGCCATATCATCAGAGCCCCAGAGCGCTGAACGGATGGGCAAACGCATGAATGTTTGTTGAACTAAACTAAACCCAAGTTAGGTGACCTCTTAGCAGATTGTCACCACTCTGAGCATCCATACCCACTCTGCTAGTTGACTCATGTTCTCAGCTGTGAGATGAAGTAAATGGGGCTTCTCAGCATCTTTATTTGTTGGGTGCTTTTTATGTGTTAGCTATTGTAGAACTTTCAAAACACGAGTCTGTCCCATTAGCTCTGTGAAGAAAACGTCCTTTTCAGGACAGTCTTTGACAGGGCCCAGCACAAAATAGAAAGGTGGGGTTCCATGCTGAGAAATGGGTGAATGTCAAGATGACGACTCAGAGCATGAGAGCGAGCAGGAAGCCCTTCTGAGCATGGGCTCCTCTGCAGCCGCTCTTGCCTCGTGTCTGTGGAGCAATTCCTGGCCTGCCGTTTGCAAAGTCTTTAACTGCACCATGAGAAGTTCATACTCGTACTACGAAGTCACCGGCTACTAAGAAGCACAGGGCAGGGGTCATATCCCAAAAGTTTGAATCAAGAGCCCAGGCTCTCTGCTCTTGGACTAAAACAAACAAACAAATAGACCAAAACAAAACAAAACAAAACAAAAACATTCCTAGGGAGATGGTTCGTACATAAAAGGCTCTGCCTACGTGCACAGGGATTTGTAATTCATCAGGGGTAGCAAAAAGAAGCAATGAAGACATTTCTGAATTATCACTTCTAGAAGTTCATTCTGCCTCAGGCTGGGCCTGGGAGACTGTACACATACAGGGCTCTTTTTTCCTGCACCCTCCCGGCCTCACTCTATGAAACCATAAACACTGAGACAGGTACTGATGGGCTTGAGGCCATCGACACGAGTTTACAAAAGGGGAGGTCATGCCTAATCAGCATGATTAATATTGCCTGTCTCCATGCTGTGTTTAGGAAGGAAGGAGCCGGACTCTGCGTGGGGTCCGAGGAGGCGGCAGACGGAAGACATGGAACTGGGAACTGATTTTTTAACTACTGAGCTGGTGGAGCCCAAAGCCAGTGTGTCAGAGCTGCCAAGGGATTCTGACTATGCATACCTCTTACTTGCCCGCCCTAGGGAGTCTTCGGAGGCATCCCACCAGCTCCACCATGAACCCAGTGTGGTGTGAACTCTCCTCAAGTCTCCTCTGCCACCCTTCACTTCCAGCTCTGGTTGGGAGAAAGGTGGTAGGTACTGTCTTTAGCGACATCAGATCCAAGGTGCAGTTCCAGCTGGTTTTAAAATCTGACTTCTATACAGGGAGTGTGCCAGGATCTTTTTTTAATCCTCCCGGCAGCCCATGACTTCATTCATCTAAAACACATTTGTAATCCTAGCACTCAGGAGGCAGAAGGAGGTAGATGTTTGAGTCTGAGGTCAGTGTGGTCTACAGAGTGAGTTCTAGGACATTCAGGGCTACCCAGAGAAACCCTGTTGTAGTAAATACTTAACTGAAAATGGGGGTTTCTACCCTGTCTTTGGTTATTTAGTTCTCAGATAAAAGACACAAAACTTTTATTTTATTTATACTAAGCCTTAATCAGAACTAAAGCTGGGCAGATATCTACCCTCTTTCTATTAGGATCTACTTCCCTACCTATAACCCCAAGATATGACTACTCATGTTCCACTTTGGCCACTCTTACTTCAATTGGCCAACCCTCATGGTCATGTTTTCATGGTTCTCTTACCCTATGTCATCTTCTCCTCTTTCTATCTTCTTTTCTTCCTCCTAGTGGTCCTCCTGAGACTCCCAGCTTGGGAATCAAAACTCCACTTACCTATCTTCTTCCCAGTTTTAGGCTGTTGGCATCTTTATTCAACCAATAGTTTTAAATTGAGAATCGAGGTCACATATCATTACTTTGTGTATATGTAGATTCTCTTGTTCCTGGGGACAACCAGGCCTTGGGGGGGGGGGCAGTATTTAGCATTAAATATATAGCAAAAGATCAAACTTCAACAAAACCCTGTCCCAAAAAAACCAACCAACCAAACAAACAAAAGATCAAAACAAACTAACTAAACAAATAAACAATAACCACAAAATCAAAACAGGTATGCAATTTAGCTGTTACTGAATGGAGCTCACCCTGGAGGCAAGCAGAATACTCTCCAATTCTCCATCCTTCCTTGGTCTCTGTTAGGGTTTCATGGTCACCAAGACAAAGTGCGCTGGTTATTTACATTTAGATTAGGCAAAACCAACGTTTTCCACACAGAGCCATTCAGTAGATATGTGAGACTGGGTCACACACCTGTCACTCTTGGCTCTGCAGGGGCAGTGTGAAGAAAGCTGTGAGTGAGGGTGGCTTCGTTCTAGTTGGATGGGTTGGATCCGACTCACAGACCCACAGGTTTCAAGCCTGGATCTAGACTCTCCTGGTGGCTGATGCATGAATGTGCGTGAGGACTGTGCAGGACAGCGTTGGAGCTAGACGGCAGTGGCGGCAAGGGTTTCCTGAAGATGATTTTGATTACATTTGATTACATAATTTGTTTCTATGAGTTTGTAGACTTTGTTTTCCACTCTGGCCTGACACAGTCTGTGTGATGTGTTATTTTGATGTCTGTCAAAGTCGTGAAAGGTATTTGGTATTTAAGAAGATGGGATGACGGTAAGTGAGCAATGCTGGGATTTAAAGATTCACTCTTTTTTATTATTATTATTACTGCATGTGTGTTTGCATGTGCATGTGTGTGCTCATGGCACAAGCACGCATGAGTGTATGTGTGCTTGTGTGTGTGCGTGGTGCACAGTTGGAGATCAGAGAACAGCCTTAGGTTTTAGGTCCCAGGCACCTTTTGCAAGATCTCTTGGTGTGCAAATATGCCACATAGGCCAGGTTGGCTGGCATTTGAGCTGCCAGGAATCTACCAGTCTCCACCTCCTATGTTACCACCACTGGATCGCAAGTATGTGCCCCTGGCCTAGCTTTTTATGTGGCTTCTGGGTAGCTGAACTCAGGTTCCCATGTGCATTAGGCAAGCATTTTACCATCTGTCTGCTGGTAGACCCGTCTTTCATAAAACTCAGCAAAGTGCTTGGATACTTGATCTGGGTTTCAGCCAGGATGATGACATGATTAGAAAGAAGGAATGGGAAGCACATTTACTAAGGGAGGGTGCACAAGGCAAGAGCAGCATCCACTCTCCACGTAGAATGGCTCCTCCCTCCCTCCTTCCATTTCCCCTGCTCCTCCTCCTTCTACTGCTGCTCCTCCTCCTCCTCCCTGTAGCATAAGTCCCCTGAAATACAGTCATGCTTTGAGTGCACCTAGGCAGTTTTATTAGATGTCAGGATAATATTTGGCCAAAGTCATGGGACTCACATTTCTTGAGAAAAGTATGATGTCATTTTAGAAGTTCATGCTCTTGACATTTCAAAAATCCTGTTAGAAAAACCAAATATGTTTTTATGGGCTCTCACGGCAGGGAAGCCGCCGTGGTCATGCATGGCCATCTCAATTAGAAGCGGATTAATTAAGCAATAAGACAGGAGCAGTGGTGCATTTCAGAAAGGTTATTGCACGGCTCATAGAGTGCTGTCGAGGCAGACAGCCAAGAGTCGAGCAACTTCCACTGGCCAAGGCTCTTCAGCCATCCAAGACGTGTAACGCTCCCAGAAACAGTATCCTCTGCCATCCACGTCCACTATGAGAAATAAAAGGCCCTCTTATTAAGTGGGTGTTATTAGGCATGGGCAAATTGACAGCCGTTTCATTATTTCATAATTATGATTAATGGCCTTCCCAATGAAGTCATCGTCTGCTACCCCTAAGCCAATTGGTTCCTTCTGGGACCGTGTCACCAAGTCTTGGTTAATGTTCATGGAAGCATGGAACACATCAGGTTTCACAAGCACAGGAGGGTGGGAGCGTGAGTCCTAATTGCCTTTGGAGACTGTTTGCATAGGAAGCAGTTCTCTTAGTGGGGATAATGATCTCTGAGGAGGCCTAAGGGGACTGAGGATGGTGTACAAGCTTGAAGAAGGGAGGAGCTGTCACAAGAGGTGGTGATGACTGCAAACAGCGTTCACACCCGACTTTCACACAGGATTTCCTTCTGAGCTGCCTTTGCTGTGACCATTGTACTTTGATGATAAAACAGAGTCTAGGCAGCAGCAGGCTTGAGGCCAGGGAGTCAGTATGTGGCAGTTATCTGTCCAACCCAGGGCATTAGACTGGTACCTAGCTCATTCTATGGATAGAGCCATGGGCTAGGAAGGGAGTGATAATCATGGTGCTGTTAAATATCATCCATTTGATTAATAAGATCATTAATCAAAGAAGTTAATCATTTCGTTGTATTAGGCTCTTCAGACATGCAAACACCAGCACTCAAGAGTACAGATAGAGCTTGGGACTGAGCTGTTCCCTCCAAGATGCAGATGTTGGCTTTAGTCTAGGGTTTTTACATAGGTGACTAAAGTAAAGCACGATCATATGGCCCTGGTGTGAAGTGACTGGTGTCCTTTAGGGAAAGCGATCAGAACACAGGCTCAATCAGTGAAGAGAAAGACAGCCATCTATTATCAGAGGAGGTCGTCTCCAGAAAGAATTCACCTTGCGGCTATCTCCACCTTGGGCTCGTAGCCTTCAGAACTTCATGAAATAAGTGTCTGTTGTTTGAGCCTCTGGTGGGAGGTGCTTTGTTATTGCAGTCCTGGCAAGCCAATACCTATAGAAATACCATGGGAAAACCTATGCCAATACCTATGGAAAGAGTACAACCCATGGGAAACTGTGATCACAGTTACATGATTGAAAGAAGCAGGTAAGATAGATAAGATGAAAACCATTTCTTTTTTTTTCTTCTTCTTCTTCTTTTTTTTTTTTGAGAGGGCAAGCATTTTGGGAACATATCACCTCAATTTTAAGTGTTCATATACCTTATCCAGACACCTCGTAGGTAAAATTTTATCCTAAATAAGAGCTATACATAGGTGGATAGAAAGTGATGGTGAAAAGCGTTGCATCTGATGCCAGGGATACAATGCGCAGGGGCAGCGGTCTTGATAGGAACACTCTAAATCGTGTCAAGGAAACAGTGGTGATCTGTGTAGCAGGATGCATGTTTACATATGTGTACATTTATAAACCATGGAGAAGAACACTCACCAGGTTGTTAACAGTGACGTTTTTCAATGTCCTGTTAGGGGGACATAGACATTGTGCTCAATGTGAGTATGGAAGAAAGTCACTGTGACTGCCCTGCTGTCATAGACTATAGCCTAGAATAGTGAGCCAAATGTACGCTTTCACAGTACCCATGGCCTGAGATCATTTGCTGTTTCAGGCACACTCTTATGCCTTCTTCCCTCCCTCCCTCCCTTCCTCCCTCCCTCCCTTCCTCCCTCCCTTCCTTCCTTCCTTCCTTCCCCCTACTCCTTTCTCCATCTTCCCTCCTCATTTTCTTGTATGTTTCTGAGACAGAGTCTCACAAACCACGACTGGCCTCCTTCCTTTAATGCTCCTGCTTACACCTCCTGATTTCAGGTGTGTCCCTCACACTGGCTCATACACTGCTGGGGCTTGAACTTGGGGCTTCATGCTTGCTAGGCGGCTACTCTGCCAGCTGAATGTCATACCAGCCCCACACACTTTTTTCATTCTCTCGTACTAGTTCTAGGGACTTTGTTAGCTTCACATAACTGTCTTCTGTGTCTTCCCTGCTTCCAAAATCCAAGCTCACATCCCTGGTCTTGAGCTCCTGCAGAGGAGACCTATATCGCTCTCCTTAGCCTCTCAGTTGCTAACTTCTTGGTTTCTCTGACACATTTGTTACCTAACTTATAGCCTCGTGGTGTGGGTAAGGGAATCTGCTGCTAATTCTGATCCTTGGGAAGATAGAATTTGCCCATTACTTAATGATTGTGCTCAACGCACCTACCAGGCCTTTTAGGACAGATACAGTAGGGTGTGTGTAAATGTGCATGTGCATTTGCGAGTGCGTGTGTCTAAAGGTGAGCACGTGTGTGTGTGTATGCGTGTGTTTGTATGTGTTTATGTGTGTGTTTGTGTGTGTGCACGTGCATGTGTGCCTAAGCATGTGCATGCACACGTTCGTGCATGTGTGTGTGTGTGTGTGTGTGTGAGTGTGTGCATGTGTATGTGTATGTTGTACATTCTCATGTTTACACATGTGGAAGTCAGAGGAGGACACTGGATACTTTCATCTATTACTTTCTATCTTACATTTTTGAGACAGACCCTATCACTGAATCTGAAGATGGCCATTTGAGCTGGGCTGGCTGACCAGTGTGTTCCTAGGATACACCTGTCTCTAGTTTTCAATGCTGGAGTTAGAGGTGCATGCAGCCAGGTCTGGCTTTTACATGGGTGTTACGAATTTGAAACCATCCTCTCTTGCTTTCATAACAAGCACTTTTACACACTGAGCCATCTCCCCAGTCCTAGATTTAAGAGAAAGGGCACTCTATCCCCACAGTCTGTTGACAGCTGGATCCTTCCTATTCCAGTGCCTAGATGTCTCTACTTCTTACTAGTAGTACTTGGTATTTATTAGATACTCACACTTGCACCATAGCACCATGCATCTTAATGTAGGTTCTATTCAGATCAGCTCATGAGAGACACATGATTGTGCCCATTTATAAATAACAGTATGAAGCCTGACACATAGGGCATCCTGTAAAACACATGTAGAAGAGATGACTATATTCCATACAGTCACTCATCTAGAATGTAACAAGCTATATTAGGGCTACAGGAGTGTCCCTCCATGTCCATGTCTCCATGTGTTTTGTTACACATTGCATCTCAACATTAGTTTTGTTGGGGAATTCCCCCTGGCCCTCGTGTTGGGGGGCAGGTCTTTGGGAATCATTCCCTATGCCTCTGCTCTTAAATATTCTTTTACTGTCACTGACTTTGGTGCAGTTTCATCAGAATTTAGGTGGGTACTAGAAGAAATGTTGGCTACTGATAAGACTTGTCCTCTTCCCCACTCCTCTTCTTCCCAGAAGCCTCAGAAAACTCAAAATAGCTCCTCTCCCTATCTTACCTAAGACACTAGTTTAAAATAGCTTCTCCTCTGAGGCAAGATGGCTTGGGTCCTGGGTTTGGTGGGGGGAAGCTGTCTGATCCAGTTAGAAAGCACCTCTTGCCTTGCTATTTGGCCAGAAAAGCAATACCTGAACCCAAAGCCAAGTAATTAAAAACACTCTTAACACCACTTGAATCAAGCATCTCATATGTGGCCTGCTGAGGCTCTGTCCTCTGGGCTCCGGGTAATGACTGCCTTTTAATATCAGCCTCAATTGTTTGAACCTCCAAGGAGCAAACGGAAGAAAAGCAAGACATCTTTTAAAGAACAGTGCCATCAGAAACCTTAAGAAAAATCCACCCATAATGATGTTTCCTATAATTTGGTACCCACCTCCGACCCCTTGAAAGAGGAAATAGCAAACATCCTTGTGGAAAATGCTTTGGTTTCAAAGTATCACACCTTTCCTCCCCCAGATAACGAAGTCTCATGTTTACTAAAATAGCTTACAGTTAATTATGTCTCACCAGGGATTCATGTTGACTTTGTACCTGTACACTAGCGAGTCATCACTTATTTAACACACGGGATAGTAATTTGCCTTTCCAGAGAATTGTAGAATCTTTCTGAGTTTCCCTAAATGGACTTTTTTTTTCCTTAATTTTTTTTTCTCAAGGGGGAGGTAATATAGGGCAGGAATTGGGGCTGGACTAGGTGAGGTTTTTCTTACTTTTTGAGGAACCATTCATCAGCCGCTGGGGAGTGTGTCCATGAAAGATAAAGCCTTCCTAAATTCTTCTTTTTCTTGTGTTTTGTTGTTTTTTCTCTCAGGTCAGTTATCACCACCATTGTTATTGTTGGGATGGGAAGTGTCCTTTTAAAAGGCTCCCGTGCTAAAGACTTTTCTCTCTAATGTCCAGGTGGGACTTTGGCAGGCGATTAGAGGATGGAGCCTTCTGACTTCATCAGTAGATTTCTGATTTGATGGGGTTATCTGGAGGTAATAGAAATGAAGGGGTAGGGCGTGGCTGGAGGAAGTGAGTCACTTGGGTGTGCCTGTAAAGGATATAGCATGTCCCTGGGTCCTCCGTTTTCTCACTGTTTCTTGTCTATCATGAAAAGGGCAGTCTACTCTATGGAATACTCCATCAGTGTGGTGTTTTGCCTCAGCAAAAGCCCACTGCAAGGGAACAAAATAAGTCCATTCCTCCCTGTAAGTTTTCTCTTCTGGATGTTGTCTCAGCAGTGCAAAAAGGAAAACCAAAACCAAAACAGAACTTGCCATCGCCAGTTTTGTTTTTTTTTAAATAGTCTTTCCTAATAGCCATTTGTGGCGCTAGATACAATGCATATGTGATTCTATCATCTCATTTAGGCTTTGTAATACCGTATGAAGTAGATTTTATTTTTAGTTTATAAGTGAGGAAACTGAAGCGAGGCCGGGTCCAGGAAATCGTTCAAGGTCACATGATCAGATGTGACCCTGATTCTTCCAGTTCCAAGGCGCGATCTTTTGACTTCTGTGGAATATTCCCGGGAGGCATCCAGCAGAAACAGGTATGGACTCATGGAGCAAAGTGATAGGCTCCTTTTCAGCCCTATAAGGTCATCCTCTGTCTCAGCCCACAGTGATTAGTCAACTGAGCACACACAGCCTTCAGAATGTCACTGCAGCTTTGTGTCGCATAGGAAAAGGGGGACATCTCCTAATCCTTCGTCAACAAGGGATGGAAATCATTAGGGCTAGTGCTTCCCCTCAGCGGAGTACACTCTAGTAAAGGCAAAGACTCGTACATCCCCCCTGGCTCCTAGTTATGATCCCCTTCCAACTAACATGATCAATAAGTTTTATATAGTTAGTCCGAATTGTGATATTCCTCCCATTATGAGAAACAATGAGGGGGAAACTGAGGCATGGAATGGTCTTAGTTAAGGAATGACTTGACCTCACCCAAATTTCAGTTGGAATATTGAGCAGGCAAAACCCCTCTGCTTCCCACATTGCCCTAACCTTTGTTTTGTTGCTATAACAACACTATAGACTGGGTTGTTAATGAACAATGTGAGTATATCTGGGTCACAAGAGAACACTGCAGATTGGGTCATATATAAACAATGTAGATTTATTTGAATCACTGTTGTGAGTTTTGGGGAGTCCAAATACCAGATGGGGCCAGTCTGTGAATGCTCTTGTATACCTCTCTTCTTAATGACTGCCTTAGACAGATCCTCTGGCCTAAGATAGTCCACAAGAAAGGGGCAAGACCCTAAACCCCAGAAGCAGGGTCTTACGAGAAAGACCTGCAGGAAGACTATGTTATAGCAATCTTAATTTAGTATTCTGAGGTTAAGAGTCATTCTGAAAAAGTTGTTTGCAAATTGGTTTTTTATTCTTGCCCCACTCTTTTCACCTTAAAATATCGCTGTTCTGGCCCCATTTTTATTTAGGTATTGTTGGGGATGGTTTTCCCTAAAGAGAAGCCAGGTATTCTTCTGTTGCTCCAGTGACAGATTGGACAATGGCCATCACTTCTGTCCCATGAAAGACACAGAAGCAAGATAGGAGAGGGGGCAGATGATTCCAAGAATGCTAGAAGGCTTTGTTAGTCACTGGCAGGTAAAGCCTGCAAGTCTTCTTCAGGATGCTGTGGAGACTACCTTGTCTCTGCTGTTCCCACAGTTTCATCAAAGCATCAAGTTAAATTAAAGGAAATGCTATCTTCCCATGACAGCAGGTGCAAAATTACTGCTAATTACGAATTTGCTAGGTCTAACAGTGACTCTGTGAGAATGATAACATTGCATTCATTAACACAACCATTTAGGGGCTCACCTTGACATGTGTACAGAAGCTCAGGATCTGGAAGACAGTCCGTTTCAAATCACACAGCATGCTCTTAGAGAACTACATTGCTCTGACAGTTTGTGACCCAAACCTTTTATTCAGAGGAAAGAGTCGGATTTGCTGTTCATTGGCGTGTGACTTGAACAAGCCAGTCTTAGAACTGTTTCTTCCTGTGGAATATGAGAGGGACATTTGTCAAGGCAGTGCTTCTCAAACTCTGATGTGCTACCTGAAGTATAGTCTACGGTCTAGAAGCAAGCAAGAAGAGAACTTGTTAGAAATGTAGACTGTACATGAGGACTTGTGGTTTTCCCCCTATATTGTGGTCTGGAACCCTGTTAAAAATACAGATTCTGTCTTAGTATGAGACAGAATGAGACCTGAGATTGTGCCTTCCAACCTACCGGGTGATGCCACATAGCCTCACAGAAGCATTTGGGCTACAACAACCCCTTTACACACCCATCATAATAGTAGGCAATATTTGTGGTTGCTTTTCCTGAGCTAGGCATCATGTACAGGACCTATATCTTATCTGAATTATCCCCAAAGAAGGGATGCTGCCAGCAACACTTAGACTTTTGGTAGCAAACTCAATCATCTTGGATATAGACAGTTAGGTCACGGTCTCATGGGTTAGAGTTGAACCAGTTGCTTACCGGTCCCAGCATTTCTGTGTGCTCAAGTAACATAGAGTTTTGGGAAATGCTCTAACAGTTCTATGTGCTCCTGGATAAAGCATGGTGGCTGATTCCACAGAGCAGGATGCTAGCACAGTTAATCTGAATGTGACTGGTTCTAGGTTTTTTTTTCCTCCAGGTTGGCCAACCCACTCTTGCCCCTCTTTCCTCAGTCTCCTTCCTCCACCTACATAGCTTTGTGTCTGCCTTCATGCATATATTTTAAAGTCTAGACTCCACAGTTGAGAGGAAGCATTAGATTTATCTTTGCTTCCCCCACCCCTTTCATTCTCCTTCCCGTGAGTCCTCTCTCTCCCCCTAGGTAGTCCTATTTGACTTGCCTGGCCCATATATGCATTGTCTAGGTTCTGCACATGTGCCTCATATTCTCAAATAGAAAACAGCTACCCATGAAGGCGAACTCCCCAATGGTTATTCCCTCTATCAAAATGTTGATCCCATTGGGAAGGAATACATACGTTTGAAAATCTGAAAACATAAAGAAAGAAGAAATCAGGGAGCTGGAAAAGTCTAAACTGTATCCATCGCACTAGATTCTGAGAAGACAAGCTTCCTTTTGGGAAGACAGAATTACTAGTTTTCTCTGTTTGCTCCACCTAATTAGCCTAACCCTCAAAAGATTCTGTCTAGGGCAGCTAAAACTTTAGGAAGACAAAAAAGCACAAAGGCTCATTTTGATGAAAAGATTGAACTCCAAATGGTTGTTTGGGGAACTAGCTGAGACTTCTGGCTGGAATTCAAGATGATATTCATTTGCCTTACATATTTAATACCATGCTCCACTTCCCAAGTCTTCTTTGATGGATTTTATTATTTGTGTGTCTAGGTATTTCTTCCTCCTCTAAATGCTTATTTCTCTACACAGATACACGTGGGAGGATATTTAATTAGAATTGAAAATGTTTTGAGCGTGTTAAGTAGATTCTAAGTGGTAAGTATCATGATCTTTAAATGCTACAATAAGCATTTAATACATGTCTAATTCACTGATGAGTGCTAGGCATGTCTTTGACAAATTCTTAATAAATTGCTCAAAAGAGCCCTTTAGAAAGCGTCATTTCACACCACATAACTCTACCTCTGATATTTTTCAACCTTCTCTGTCTGCAGAAATGGGAAATTCTCTTGAACATTTTTCTTAACTGATTCTGATTTACAGACTCTGGTGGAAACTCCCAGGGACTTGTTGCAATATACTGTAAATGAAATCTGCTAGCTCTACAATTTGAAAAGTGAAGGTTGTGTTCTCTAAGTTTTCAAAAGCAGCCCATTTCACCTAGACAGTGAGTTATGGAATCCATAAGTACACAGAAAGAGTGATTCCTGTTCTTGGCATGTGTCTTCAAGGGAAAAGCTGCATGCATCTTTCTAAGACTCTAGCAGTGCACATGTCATCTGGACGGCATTAGTACAAGATTTGCAGCAATTTAGTTCATTGCTGGTGTTAAGGGCAGCAGTGCTTTTAGCATCAAAGGACTCAATAAATTCTGCCTATGCCCAGATCTCAAACTTCGCAATTAAATTTGAGCGTAAGTGAAAGATATTTTGAAAATTAATTATATTTTAAAAGACATTAATTTAAGGAAGTCTATGGCAGTAGATCAACTCTTAAATTATTTGAATGTGGGAAAGAATAACACTGAGTTTGGCAGGATCATTTATTTCCTATTACATGCCCCAAGCTAGATGTCCTAACCACAAGTTTTGATAGTAAGCATTTAATTTTAGGGCTCTTTATCTGCAGCAAAATATCTGAAAAGAAGAAAGATATTCCAGACTTTATTCTGATTTTATCTGGCTACCTTTTCTTTTACTAGTGCTTTTTCTCTGACCCAGGATCTTATTCAAGATATTATATTGTTGCTGGGAATATAGCCCAGTGGTGGAGTGCTTGATCAGCATGCTTAAGGTTGTATGCTCAAACTTCTGCCCCAGCAAAATATCAACCAATAAAATAAAAACAATGACACTGTATCACACTCAGTTGTTATATTCCCTTTCTTTTTTCTTTTCTTTTTTTTTTTAAAGATTTACTTATTTTATATATGTGAGTACACTGTCACTATCTTCAGACACACCAGAAGCGGGCATCAGATCCCATTACAAATGGCTGTGAGCTACCATGTGGTTGCTGAGAATTGAACTTAGGACCTCTGGAAGAGCAGTCAGTGCTCTTAACCACTGAGTCATCTCTCCAGCCCTATTCCTGTTTTCTGATCTGTGATAGTTTCTCATTTCCTCACCTCCTTTTTTTGTGTGCCAGTTTTGAAGTATACTATTTGGCATTTTTGTATAATACATCTCAATTTGAGTTTATCTTGGTGTTTTGTTTTCTTGTGATTATACTTGAATTATGAGTTTTGGAGAAAAATATCACAAAAGTGAAATGTTTTTCTGGTCATGCCACATGTAAGGCCATTGTCATATCACCATACTTTCAGTGTGGCTTATTATCTGCAATGTTGATCTTCTGCTAAGTTTCTAAGATTACAGTTTGGGTATTTGACATCCTTGATTCTTACCTAAAATCACCACTTTTTTGTAGACAAAGAAACAGATTCGGTTTGCAGAGCTTTGTGGCACCGAATTTGTGGTCTAGCCATTATCTTAAAAAAGTTAAACCAAAGAATTTTATCAGTACATAGAATATATTCAAGGATCCTTTTGTTTTTTTCACCTAATAGACTAGAAGTGTATTGGTCCTTAGGTGATATTTAAGAAATTTCAATCAGTAGATGTCTCAACAGGCAAAGTGCTTACTGCCAAGCTTTATGACATGAATTCAGTCCCTGGGACCCACACAGTGGAAGGGAGAACTGACTTTTGCAATTGGTCCTCTGATCTAGACATGTGTTTCACAGCATGCTCATTCCTTCACATGTTTGTACACACACACACACACACACACACACACACACACACACACACATACTAAACACTAAATTACCACACAAACAAATAAATAAAATGCAAAGACCAAAAACAATTAACACCTAGCCACAAATACAGAAGAATCAATGAGAAAGAACAAAATCATCAGATGCCCAGATTGTCACCATTATCTCCTCAAGCACAGGGGCCTGAGATTGAAGACCCATCTCTAAGTCTTTACTATCCTAAAACCCTGCTTGTATCTTCTGCTATCCTTATTAAGTCACAAAAGCTGAAGTACCTACAAGTTTTCTACAGGAGACCACCATATGAGCCCTTAAATCAGAACTTCATGATAGAACGCTTTCTATCCCACCAAAACATGTTTGGTTATTATGGATTTTTTCCCACAAATTGTAGGTTTTCAAAAATTTACTCATGTGAGAACTGTAGGTAGGTGGCTCTGATGCTTTGATTTAATTGGGAATCTGTGTTTACTGACACAAAAGGTCCTTGCCCTCAATTGGTTTTTGATCTATCAATAAAGGTACTAACAGCCAGTGGCTAAGCACGAGAGTTTCATGGGTAGGATGCAACTAGAATCAGAGATTGGGAAGAAGGGGACAGAGTAGTGATGGGAAAAGCCAACCAGACATGTGGCTTCTTCCCCAATTGGGCCTGGGGTAGCAAGGGAAGGTTTAGGAATGCCCAGACATTTTAAGTTAGCCAAGACATTTTAAGAATGATTGGAGTGTGTGTGTGTGTGTGTGTGTGTGTGTGTGTGTGTGTGTGTGTTTGTGTGTGTTTTCTATTCATGGATCTGAGACAGCTCCTGGACAGGTGCATGCATGGGACCAGCCAAGAACACAAAGCATTATAGACAAAACTACATGTTACAGAGAACAACGTAGAAAGTGACAGCCATTTATTAGTCATTGAGCTGTAGGCTGGCTTCACATCAGCCAATGAAGCATCCGTGATTACAGACCAAGTGCAGCTTCTAACCTGGTGCAAGGAGACAATGTAAAATAAATCAACATAATTGTGTAAAGCACGATGAGTGCATTGGAGAGTGTGGACATAGAGTGCTTTCCACAAAGGGAAGAGAGAAGGTAATGAAGAAGCCCAGGGAAGACTTGGCTGAGAAAGAGATGTCATAATGAGGAGATTACTTATAAAATGTCCACCCAGAGGGGACTATTTGTACATAGGCCCTAAGAGGAAAGAACTGGAAAACACATTAAGCTAGATTTTAGCTGTCAATGGAGCAGTGTGCTGGATCCTACCTGTATGCATGAGACACTCTTTCAGGCTCTCTGAGTCTAGGATGGTTTTTCTGACACACTACATCATCAAACTGGGCATGTGTGGTGGTTTAAATATGCCTGGCCCAGGGAATGGCACTATGAGGAGGTGTGGCCTTGTAGAAGTAGGTGTGTCACAGTAGGGGGTAGACTTGGAGGCCCTCCTCCTAGCTGCCTGGAAGTCAGTCTTGTTCTGGCTGGCTTTGGATCAAGATGTAGAACTCTCGTCTCCTCCAGTACCTTGTCTGCCTGCACACTGCCGTGCTTCCTTCCATGATGATAATGAACTGAACCTCTGAAAGTGTAAGCCAGCCCCAATTAAATGTTGTCCCTTATAAGAATTGCCTTGGTCATGGTGTCTCTTCACAGGAATGGAAACCCTAAGACAACATGACAAGGTTGCGGGAGTCCACGAGCTTCTACGAATGGGGGCTATTCTTTAATGGGATAACTCAAGGCAGGTTGAGTACTTTTTGAGGTATTCCAGGAATCCTCTGTGGGACCAAAATTTGATTGCTCATTATGACAAGCTGCCCAATAACACACTTTATCCTGGTTTCCTTCCCTTTGCACCTCCTCATTCCCTTATCAGTTTCTTCTTGCTCAAATGTCTTGGACTCCAATCCTTGTCTCTGAGTCTTATTGGGATGGATTGAGTCTGTAACAGATGGGAAAGGACGAAGGAAGCTGTATTGGAAAAGCTAGCTTGAACCCTGGGTGGGCGGGGCTTTGGCAGGTTTGGAGTTTGGTTTCGTTCTAAGGCTCAGACACAAGTAAAGGCTTCTAGAAAGGAATAGCTTGACTGACTTTAGTCTTCAAAGGATGCTCCAAAAACAGGCTACAGGGATCTAGAAGACGTCCCAGTGACAAGATGTTTGAACTCGTTAAACAAGCAAGATCCGCAGAAGTAGTCGTGTGCTCATGGCCACACAGGAGGACAGATCTGGCTCTACTGCTCACTGTCTTGTGACCATGCTCCCCTAAATATCCAGGACTCAGTAGATGCTCCTCCTCCCCCCATGCACTTATGGTGGCTTTGATAACGGCATAGAGCAATTTCAACCAACACAGAACTGGCTAAGGAATGCAAAGTGAATTTTGAATTCAACATTGTGCTGTAGAGGAATGCACCAGATAATTACCATAACATGTTAGACAGCTGAAATTGTAGGAGAGAGAAACAGTTAAGACACTGGCCTAGTTATTAAGTGTTAAAGACACCAAGGAGGGGTTTTTGCTTCGTTGTTAAGTACCCGGATAGGGCATGCTAACCATTTGCAAATATTTGTAAAGGTGCAGAAAAAGAGTAGAGAGAGAAATTACTTAGCTTTCGAGCTGTGAGGGAAGCTTGAAGTAATGAGGTGGAACAAAAAGGGAAATATTATTAGCTGGAGAGTGGGAAGCAGGGTCTCTGGGATGAGAACCAGTCAATTGTATTTACACACAAACCCAATTGTCTGAGCGAGCCTTATGCAATGTTTGCGAGAGAGAGAGAAAAAAAAACCCATGGTGTTAGAAAGCTTGATGGCAGTGTGAGTCTCCTGCATGTCTTGAAGCTATTTTCTCGTATCCTCCCACTTTTCAGACACATTTACTATGTATGCGAAACACAATTATTTTACAGCAGTAGGATGTGTCGTGCAGTTTGATGTTTTCTGACTAAGCCAAATTTTTCTCTCATGAAGCAGAGTGACTAAATAATTGGACTACAGACCAACTGTTCTCTAATTATACTCCCCTCCCTGGGTGTGCAGCATCAAACGAGAATGCATTACCACTGGTAATGATTTTTACAGTTTTTAACACTTGGAAAAATTTGTACTCCGTTTGTTTGTTTGTGTGTGTGTGTGTGTGTGTGTGTGTGTGTGTGTGTGTGTTGGGGGGTGAGTGGGTGGCTATTGAGGATTGATCCCAGAACCTTGTACATGCCAAGCAAGCATCCCATCCCTTAGCCCCTTTAATATTTGCATAATTTGAACTTCAAAGCAGCCACACAATTGAATAGTAACTGGAAGATACATTTTTTTTTTCTGCTGTGACTTTGGACAGTTGCACTTCCAAAGAACAGCAAAAATGAATGAAAGCAGACCCTCGTCCCTGTTTTATATCCTATGTTACCAGTTGATCCTGAAGTAGGTATTGCCAAATATGATTCTCTGCTAATTAAGATCATTTTTTTAAAAAAAATTTATTTGGATCGGTCAGGTCCAGCAGGAACCATTTCATAGCCTGTTAGAGTAACTGCAACTCACCCACCCAAGGAAAGGTGCTGGCAGTTCTCATAGTGGGGTAGGTCCTTTGAGGATAGATGCCACAGATCGGGCTACAGGAGTTCCGACTTGCTGGCTGGCCCCCTTCTCCGTGTTGTTTGAAGTATCATAGTTGAAAATAACTTCCTAGCATGCTGTTTGCTTTGTCTTCCATTAGGAGCCAGCTAAATAGCAGCTCGCTATAATTATGTCTCCTTAAGATGATGTTGGTTTGATTGAGGGCTGGGTTGAAAATATCGCCTGCATTATCATCTGAAAAAAGGCACAGAAAGAGCCCTGTCTTCAAACCACAGAGTGAATCCTGGGACCCAAGCGATTCTAAATGACCCAACAAAGTGCAAAAGAAAGAGACAAGCATGTTTATTTGACCGCAGATCCATCGAAATATCACTTTGATGAATGCCAACACATTTATCATCGGCACCACACCAGGAATTACTTTTCATTGCTTCTTGGTTAGGGCTGTTGTAGTTGTAAGGGGTAGAGGTCCATACAAGCTAGTTCGAATAAGAAAGGGTATTTATTGCAAGAGTACAAGTCCCACGTGGGCTGGGACAAAAAAAAATCACTAACCCAGGTATCTGGCTTTTCTGCCTTTTTCTATAACTCCCTCACTCCCTGGAGAGAAACTAGCTCTCCTTCCTTCTCTTCTTAGTGTTGAGAACACTGCTTCCATTTTGAACCACCTCATGTAGCCACATCAGCACTTGGCAGTTACAATTCAGCTAAATTCTGGGGTTGTTGGGGCCAGTCTGATGAGCTCAGTTGTCCTGGACAGAGAACTATGTGATTTAAATATGGTTGTCAGGCATCAAGCCTATGGGATTGTGGAGATTCCAAAGGCTTTGCCACACTTACTGTCAGGTGATGGCTCATGGATTCATTCATTCATTTATTTATTCGAGTGTCATGTGTCAGGCATTGTGGATACGAGACAAAAGAAAGATTCACTGAAGAACAAAGCAGACATGATCTTTGTCCTCATGGGACAATCTAGAGTCAAGATATAAAAAGTAATTGAGTGGGGATATTAAAAGGTGAGAGGGGGTGGAGGGGGTGGAGGGGGTGGAGGGGGTAGAGGGGGTGGAGGGGGTGGAGGGGGTAGAGGGGGTGGAGGGGGTGGAGGGGGTGGAGGGGTGGAGGGGGTGGAGGGGGTCGAGGGGGTGGAGGGAGTGGAGAGATGGTTCAGGGATTAAAAACACTGACTGCTCTTCCAGAGGTCCTGAGTTCAATTCTCTACAACTACTTGGTTGCTCATAACAATCTATACTGGGATCTGATGCCCTCTTCTGGTGTGCAGGCATACATGAAAGTAGAACACATGATAAATAAATAAATCTTAAAAAAATGGTGAGAGGGCTCTTAAGAGGAATGTCAGGGGAGGGAGGGAAAGTGGCAAGGACTAGGGGAGGTGTAATATTAAAGCTTAGGAATGGTGTATCTAAGTTGGTGCTTGAGCCGAGGAAAGCAATTGAAGGAATTGCATGGACACTGGATGCTTAATTATGAGGTGGCTTTTTTTTTAATGGATCCCAAAACACTTCATGACTGCAACTCAAATTTTATTTTATTTTGTTTATCTTTTTACTTTTGAGGTTTGTCACCAACAAACCTCTCTCTATAGAGGTAGAGCCCGGTGCTTTTTTACACTCAACAGATGCGATCAGCCATCCTGGCCCGAAACCATGTTCTTTGGTATTTTTCAGAATAAAATAACGAACAATGCCAGCGAAGACTGGAAAGTAAACAAAGCAAGCCAACCGACCAACAAACTCTGGGTATAATTCTTTCAGAGGGAGCAGTGATGTCATACCAGGCTAGCCCAACTGAGCTTCAGAGGGAGCAGTGATGTCATACCAGGCTAACCCAACTGAGCTTCAGAGGGAGCAGTGATGTCATACCAGGCTAGCCCAACTGAGCTTCAGAGGGAGCAGTGATGTCATACCAGGCTAGCCCAACTGAGCTTCAGAGGGAGCAGTGATGTCATACCAGGCTAGCCCAACTGAGCTTCAAGGTCAGTAGAGACAGCACAGCGCTATCAAGAAAGCAGCCAGTGTCTGGGTGTGGTGGAGCGTGGGTAAAGGTCAAAGGGCTCGGAGCATTAGCCAATCGTACCTTTCAATACATTCAGATGTCTTATTATTATTTAATAGGCTACAAGCTCATGTGAGGTAAAAATTTCATAAATCGTGGTGGTCGTGTCTCTGTTAATGATAATGTGGTTATCATTTCTTTATCTTAAGTGCTGATCATTGCATACCTGTGCTCACACCATCCTTATTCAGCAATGTCATTATAGGGGTAGAAGCAACTCAAATGTCTATTAATGGATGACTAGATAAGCAATGAGTCGTATAGGAATAGGAGAATATTAGTCAACCTCAAATACAAGGAGGTCCTGTTACATGTAATAATGTGGTTGAGCCTTGATGACATTAGACCTGCCACACAAAGACAAATATTTAATTCCACATATACGAGGTATCTGACTAACAAGGAAGTGCAGTCCTGACTAACAGGGGCTGAAGGCGAGAGGTGAGGGAGGAAGAATTCAGTAGCCATTGCCTGATGATATATATGGATGTTCAGTTCTGCAGGATAAAAAGTCCTGGGGATTTGCTGATGGCAGTCTGAACATAGTAATGAGGTGGACACTTGACAATCATTAAGATGATAAACTTCTATTGTGTGTGTTTACCATGATTAAAGATGGAAAAGGGAATTCTGGGATGGACACAAGAGCTGAGCCGTGTCCTGAAGATCTGTGTCAGACCTGTGGAAGAATTCCTATGATGGCAAAGGGGTGAAGCTTCACTCGGGAGATGAACCGAAAGCAAATGCCAATCCAGGTGACAGCCATGAAAGCTACCAATGCCCAGCTCTCCGTCAGGGTCACCCACTAACTGGATTTAAACTGGTCCTTGTTTGTCCTTTGGATCTCCTTGTGGTCCACATGGCCCCCTGGTGTAGCCCAGGGCCTCAGACACACCTGTGTTTTCTCCAGTTTTGTACTGTTCAGGCTTTGGGAACCTTTCCCATTCAGGATGCCCATGTTTTTTTAGTGGTGCTTGATATTAGAACAGGAACATAATTATTTTGTCCCTATTTACACTGGAAGTCGGGAAACAGATAATTTAGAAATTATTATATGTTTCGCACTACCAATGAATGAATGCCAGTCACACGGCGATGCTTAAGGTGCCAAAGGAGAGGACGCAAAATGAACAAAGCCGTGGATAAACACCCGCTCCCCCAAGCAGGAAACACAGCGGGAGCTTCTCGTCGCGTGGAGATGCACAAACTTGCTTCCTGATTCCAACTCATCGGTCCCATCCTTTATTCTCAAGCTTGGATGATGGCAGGTTGTCGTGAACCCAGCAGAGGTGCCCAGGATCACTTTAGGGATGAGAGTCTGGGAAGTCACATGGGTCTGCTGTTTGTCATTCTAAGTCATTGGCTGGCTAGGAACAACAACCTGGGATTCGTTTTTTTATATAGTGTCTGCATCACAAAGGATATTTTGCCTCCCCCCCAGTATTAAAATTCCTCTATTTAGTGATAATTTAAGACAATCTGCTTTTGTGTCTGGAGATTATAACACAGAGCACAGTGAATTCCGTGATATTCTAAAAGTTGTTCATATCTTGTTAGCCTATAATGCCCTTTCAGTAGTACATTTTGCATATTTCAAATCACATACTCTTTGCTTGTGTGATACGAAAGACTTCTGACAATAGGCAATGACTATTTTAAGTATACATTTCATAGTTCTTTCCAGTGGAGCCACTGACATAAATCTCAGCCACTTTACCAGAAATTGTCAAGTATCCAGCTTTTACACAGCACACTCAACAGTATCTAGATTCCATGTAGACACCGCTCACCGAGGAGCACTATTCTGATCCACCTTCTCTGAGGAGATGAAATTCTACCTTTAAAATGCTTGTGTCCTGTTTCCCCTCACCAATGGCCTCTACGTCATCCATAGTCACACCTAGATGATTTACTAAGCGTTGCGTAAGCAGCCGTACGTCTAGACACTGGCAGCCTTCTTTGTGACGACCACAGTAGGATCTGCTGTGATTGGTAGGACTCCCTGCACTGAGTCTTGTTGAGAACTTCTGCTCTGATATGTATACATGTGTGTTGTTTCCGTAAAGCTGCTTTCATTAAATGGACCCCTCTCTGTATTGAACCAGCCCATTTATAGCATCAGTACTTTTTTTTTTTTTTGGTGGGGGGAAGGTAGAGTAGGTGTTGCTTCTGTGATGTAATGTTGTGTCATGATTCCACGGTGGAAATGGCATGTCACAGACACAGAGACTGTCTCCATCATCATTTAAAAAAAACAACAAACAAACAAACAAAAACAACAAATGGGCTTTAAAAATCAAAACAAAAACAAGCAAACAAACAAACAAACAAACAAAAACGTGTAGTAATTCTGCCAGGCCTGAACTCCAAATGTAGATTAGGCTGACTTTGAACTCACAGAACCCACCTAGTTCAACCTCCGAAGTGCGGGGATTAAAGGTATGTACTACCTCACCCTGCTATATTGCCTTTGAGACATCATCAGTATCTGGTCTAGTAACTGAATATCCCCAACCATTTCAGACTACCTATAATTGCAAAGAAATCTTGCCTCAGTCTCGAAATTACTCAAATGTAGATTGAATCAGCGGTCTTTGACTAATTAATTCACCTATATCCTATTTGTGCTTCTTGTATTTCTGCAAACGGTTGACACCAACTTAAGTCTTCTGTAGTCTATAGATCTGGCATGCATGCACATTTCTCCAAACATGTAAGTCAGGCTACATTCATTCATTCATTCATACCCCAAATACTGTTGATACTGTTGAGTGTGCTGTGTAAAAGCTGGATACTTGACAATTTCTGGTAAAGTGGCTGAGATTTATGTCAGTGGCTCCACTGGAAAGAACTATGAAATGTATACTTAAAATAGTCATTGCCCCTTCCTACTGCTGCTGCTTTAGAGTTGTTTTTCAATAGCTGTTGTCGTCAGTCACCAAGACAGTAACTGACATGATGGCAAAGAGTCCATTTATCTAGTTTCTGTGATTCCTTGCACCCAGAATTCTGTACAACCGGCCCCTGCCAAATATTTGGGGTATGAATGAATGAATGAATGTAGCCTGACTTACATGTTTGGAGAAATGTTGACTATGTAGAAATGCTCCCCACAGAAAGTGGTTACCACTGCCCTTTCTCAGGAACATGTACCACAGTAGAGTAACTAGCCCCACATTCAACTAACTCATGGTTCAGCCTTGCTCTCTATTGTCTGTTTCCTTAAGGAAGTTTTCAATCTGCCCCTGCATTATTCCCTAGACACTGGACTGCTTGTAAACCATTGTTTCAACCTCAACTTCAGTAGGGAAAACCAATTGAGTCTTGTAGAAACCCTGATACTCTAAGTGTGTACTTAGCGCTCCTCCATACCTCATCAGTACTGTTGGCTGTGGAGCAGGAGAAATGAAGCCATTAGAGTTCAGGGTTGATCTCAAACCCCATTTGCATTCTGAAACAAAGAACAGGTCTGTGCTTCATTGTGATTGTATAATAGGAAGTAAAGGACTGTAGCTTATGTTACTTGGAGTTGATTTAAATTTTTATGAACCCAATACCTCTGAAAGGCAATAATCAAAACGAAGGCATGGTAATTATTTTCATTTGAAAACATCAGAATGAGACCTCATTACATTCTGGTGAGTGAACTCAAGAGTGGGGTGGGCAGGCAGAACATCGAGGCTCCATTTTGAAAATAAATTTCTTTAACTATTCAGCAAAGTCATAGAAAGAAGTAAGTACTAAGCCAGAAGTTACAATTTTCAATCACTTTCCTCCATCCTTTTAATTAAGGGTGTCTTAGGATGGCAGAGTGTGCTGGAACATGCATATGTATCTATCATAAACAAGATGTATTTTTCAGAAATGGATTTAGGTTTTGGCACCAACTTGATAGGAGATCAAAGCACTAGTTAGCATCAGAAGGATTTAGATACATTTGTCATAGGCAGCTGTTATGCTAATCTCATTTATGCAGTTGTCAGCTGATAGACTCTGATGAGCCAGCTGAGTGGGAAAATCATTATTCTATCCCTATTGTGGTAAGTGTTATTTATTACTGTCAAATGGTATTAATGTTTGATTCAGAGATGGGGAACGGGCACCATGTACACGAACTTCATCCATTCATGGTCATCTGCAACAAAAGGAATCGCTGAATTCCAGCCAAACGAACTTCATTTCTGGGTGAAAAAAGAATAATGGATTTAATTTGCATATGTTTTAAAAGGGTAATGAAGTAATATGATGTTTATCTTGGTTGAAGAGTGGTAATTTTCCTTGGCGGGACTCCAGCCTTGTTGGACCCATTGTGAGGCGTTTATGTTGGGTTGGTATGGAAGGACTTTTCAAAGCAGCAGGTGCATTGGGGGTGGGGTGCGGGGGGCAAGATGATTTATTCATTAGGCCAAAAATGAGCAATCTGGACATCTATTTTTTCTTCATCTTCCTCAGAAATATACTTGTGACTAAATCCCCTCTTTTCCCCATGATGGTGATAGCCCCTGATTTTCACATTCTTTTTGTGGCCTTTGACAGTTTAATTATGTGAAATTCCTAACCTGTCACTCTCCTCGTTTCTGCTCCCCCCCTTTTGTTATGATTGGATTTACTCTTCCCTCTCCATCCACAGGGCTATCTGGTGTTTTGGAATGGGGTATTGCTTTCTAGTTACGGTAAAGCGAGGAGACGGTTCAGGGTGGTAGCCAGCGGCGGCGGGCTTATTCTTAAGCATTTTGTTCAATTAACTGCTCAGCTGAGCTCATGTTCTTACAAATGATTCCCCTCTGTTTGGAGACTTGCAGAGAGCCGGTCCCCTTCCATACAGCTGCTTTGGTGAGTGCTGCTTTGGGTTATTTTTCTTGTGTTAAAAATACAGATAACCTAATTATAGCGCCTCCCTGTTCCCAAACGCCTCGCTTAATGACTCATTAGTGCAGTGAGAACACTTTCCATCGCTTCCTAAATAATATCTCGTTTCTAAGGACTTCATCTTCGTTTTTCATTTTTTTCCCCCTCTGGAAAAAAAATTAGCTTGACTCAACATATTCAGGAGGCTTTGGATTTTGCTGATCGTCTCTATTTCTGTAAGGAGCCGGACACTTTTCAGGACCTAACTCTGTGTTTCTTTTAGAGTTGATTAAAGTGGGACCAGATGCATTGGTTTTTTGGAAGCAAGGTATGGGTTGAAGTTTGAGAAACATCTTTGTGTTGGTTATTGATGTGATAAAGACCATGACCAAATACAACTCAAGAGGAAAGGGCTTATTTCAGCTTGTTTTTCCAGATTGCAGTCCATCCTGAAGGGAAGTCAGGTTAGAAACTAAAGCAGGAATCAGGAGGCAGGAATTGAACCAGAGTCTGGGGCAGAATGCTTCTTACTGACTTGCTCTCTGTGGCTTGCTCAACCTACTTTCTTATACCACCTAGGCCTACCTGCCCAGGGGTGGTTGCACACAGTGGGCTGGGTTCCCCCACATCAATCATTAATCAAGAAAATGCTTCCTAGAATTGCCTACAGGCCAATGTGATGAAAGGTATTTTTTTGTTGAGGCTCCCTCTTCCCAGATGACTCTGGCTTGTGTTGAGGTGACAAAAATTATTGGTAAGGACTCCATGAATCTGAAGTTTCCTTCCTTCTCAGCCTGCACTGAGGCCCCTTCACAGGCATTGAGAAACTTTCATTTTGTGACTCAGTCTACCATCTATCCTGAGGACAGTGTAATGCCTGGTACAACATTTATTCATTTATAGAAGTAGACTCAAGAAGCATGAGTCTAGTTGTTGCAGTGTTGACAAACTTACTCTCTAGAGGGCTGGGTAGTATCCAAGGCTTTGTGGGCCAGTTGGTCTCTGAATTATTCAAGTTCTGATGTTAAATGTAAGCCCAGTCAAACCTATACATGAGTAAATCTTTGTTCAAGGATGTTGAACTTTGAACTTTATATGAGCTTCACAGGTCATGAAATATTATTTCTTTTCATCTTCCCTCCAACCAATTAAAAACATAAACCATATCCTTACTCCCCAGACCATACAGACATGGTGGCTGGATTTGATCCCCCAGGATCTCACCTCTCTGGCTTCACTCCCTCTTCTTGTTCCCATTCACTGTTCTGCAGCCTTGTGCATCTCTTCTGTTCAGTGCACATGTTGGCACTGTTCCTGCCCTGGGTCCTGTATCTTGCTGTTCCTTCTTCCCAGATCACTTTTCACCACCCCCAGATGTCCCCATGGTTGGTTTCTTTCTCATAAATTGTTTGGGCACAAAGTAGAATGCTACTTTTTCATGGGGTCTTCACACTGCTCTCTGCTCTAGTGGGCAGTAAAATAATCATGTCCTTCTATTTGTTTGTTTATAAATAAATATTTGTCTTCTGGGATGTTAAATTCCTTGAGACCAAAGTAATTTACCCTCTTCCTGAGTCTGATTTTTCATTGCTTAGCATTGCTGCTAATACATAGAAAAGGTCAGTCTCAGTTCACCGACTAAAGAGGACTGTGCAAGAAAGAGTGGGATACAGAAGAGTGTCAAACAGAAGATATGCCCTGGCATTCTGGAAGCCATTTTGTTATTACCCTCCTAAATCAGAACCATGAAGTAAGAAAGCAAAGATGTTTAAACACAAGCAACCATGCCACAGACACCAAAGTCTGGGAGCCCCAAGATTTGTTGTGTTAGGATTCTGTCTAAACTTCATCCCACAGTTACCTGGCAACAGCCAGGTAGGTCTGGTCCACTATAAAAGGGGATACTTGCTCCTCCTCTCTCTCTTACTCTCCTTTCTCTCTCTCTTGCCTCGCCCTCTTGGGCTTTCCTCTCTCCCTATTCCCTTCCCACCTCTCTCCACCTGATCATGGCTGGCCTCTACTTCTCTACTCTCTCCTTCTCTCTGCCTTTCTCTGCCTCTACTACCCTCTTAACTCCCCTCCCCATGCCCTAAATAAACTCTATTCTATACTATACCATAGTGTGTGTGGTCCCTCAGGGGGAAGGGATGCCTCGGCATGGGTCTACTGATGTACCTCCTTCCCCCACCCCTCAATATACACATCCCATAGAACATATTCTTTACCCATTTCTCTTTTTATGATCACAACAGCTTAAGGCCATGAGAACCCATGTTGGCATCCGCACATAATGTAAACTTTGCTCTGAGTTTGGATTTGAAGAGATGATAGAGGAGAATTGGCCACAGTAAAGGGCTCTGGGTGCTGAAGCAATGTTCAAGGGCCAGTAACGTCTGAGGATCCATATGGTGGCTTCATTTAAGAGTGGATCTCTTCCTGTTCCAAGAGATGTAAGCCTCTGAATGCTTAAGTCTGTGGGAGCAGATGACGAATGGGCTTGTCGAATGCTTGATTTGCTTTCTCTATCCCCAACCTTAACAACCATCAGATCCTAAGAGCATCGCCCAGCAAGTGGAGTTAGTGAACAGGCTTGACAAACCTCTCTGTCTGTGAATCTGTCTTGAATAAGGTCTGCCTATGACTGGACATTCTGACTTACCACACTCAAGTCTCTTGAAAACTTGGCGCTCTTTCCTACTTTCTGTAAGCTGTTCCCTACTCCTTTTTGGACAGTGTCTCAGTGAGGGGCCTGTGTGGGGCTTAAACTTTCTCTCATTCAGCCTCTGCCTCCATGGGGCTGAGATTAAATATTTTCCCATTAATTTATTTATTTATTTATTCACTTTACATCCCCATCACTGCCCTGCCTCCTGGTTCCCCCCTTACACAGTCCCTCCCTCCATGTCTTCTCCCTTTTTCTTCTAAAAAGGGGGATCCCTCTCCCTCCCAGTATCCCCCTACCCTTGCACATTAAGTCTCTGCAGGACTAGGCGCATCCCCCCCCACTTAGGCCAGACAAGGCAGCCCAGTTAGGGGAACAGATTCCACAGAAAGGCAACAGCTTTAAGGACAGCCCCCACTCCAGTTGTTGGGGGACCCTCATGAAGACCAAGCTTTACATCTGCTACATATGTGTTGGGGCCTTAGGTCCTGCCTGTGTATGCTCTTTGGTTGATGGCTCAGTCTCTGAGACAAGGGTCCAGGTTAGTTGGTTCTGTTGGTCTTCTTGTGGAGTTCCTATCCCCTTTAGGACCCTCATAGATTAAACGGTTTTTAAGCATGCTATATTTTTTTTTCATTATCCTTTGGCTGTCTATAGCAAAAGGAAGGTAGGCTAATGGGTGAAATGGGCATTCTGGTATCTGGGGCAAATGGGAGAGTGACAGTCCCCAAGAAGAGGCTGCAGTTCTCTGTTACTCAGTTTCCCCCTCAAGGAGGAGAAGAGGAAAGGAGGCGCTGCGTTGGAAAACTCACAGTGAGGTTTTGTTCTTGTTGTTGTTTTGTTTGTGTTCTGGTTTCCTTTTTCTTTCTTTTTTCTTGTTTGAGAAATGGGAAACCAGGATTTGTAAACATTAGCATCAGTTTTACATTTTGAAATGGTTCAGATCTGACCCTCACTCTGCTATTTTTGCTTCCTTGGTCTAACCTGCTCCTCTTCTATTAGAATTTGCTCAAGGGACGCTTCTTTCTTTGTGCATTCCCTATACCTTGCAAATCATGTGACTATCTATCTACATGTGGGCTATAATTCTGACTGGACTCCTCAGAGACTCCAATCAGATAATTAACTCCTGGAGGATAAGGATTAGAATCAAACTGGTTAGCCCTTGATGTTTGGACTATGGGCTGAGCAGAAGTACATGGAACTCATCACTTCTGTAGATGCGAGCGAGCATGGCGTTGTCAAGGAAACGTTACAGCATTCCCTTCCGTGGAACTCGACCTTGTTTTCAGAAAACCTTGGCTTCTTCTGGACAACCTATGTGTGCATGCACATGGGCACATGCATGGTTTTTGCATGACATCTTAGGGTGATCTTTGCTTCCTTTATAGTGGATGGACCTCTCTGCTTGCTTTCTTTCCTCTCTTGGGTTGATTCCGTTTTTATTCCATTGTATGACTATGCCCTTCCCTCAGCCCTTGAGCAAATTTAGACCTCAGTGCTTGCCACAGATGCCCACCTAGGGTGGAGCTTTCAGACCTAGGTGATGTGTTTTTTAAAAGGAACCTCTTCTTCTTCTTCCTCTTCTTCTTCTTCTTCTTCTTCTTCTTCTTCTTCTTCTTCTTCTTCTTCTTCTTCTTCTTCCTCTTCCTCTTCCTCTTCCTCTTCCTCCTCCTCCTCCTCCTCCTCCTCCTCCTCCTCCTCCTCCTCTTTCTTGACAAGATATAAACTAATAAACACCAACCATGTTTAACTTGATATTTTTCTAGGGTGTCTTCTAGTAGTTATGGGAATGGGAAGGAGTGAGCATGTAGCCTTCTGTCTGTCTTGTTGGTTCATGCTATGCCTATCACATTGTCTAGGGGTAATTACTCAGTGACTATACAAAGGATGGACAAACAACGAGATATTTGGCCATGCCAATAGACTTAGAAAAATAAACCATTAAAAATGTCAAGTAAGTTGATGAGATAAGCTACAGGTTTTTCTTTTGAGAATGAAGACTGGTATTTGAGATGTTAGCTGCTTTCCTCTGCTTGTAAGTTTACTGCTAGAGTTCCATCTTAGAGCAGTGAATGGGAGTAAACTGAAGGAAGCTGGAATTACATCCCATTATAACCGACACTTCTAGGATTCATCTTACAACTTGCGACTTTAATTCTGGCGAAAATGTATTTAAAATTATCTCTTGTCACCATCTCTTATTAAACATAATGAAAGCTGATGATATTCTAATAACATTAAACTGTTTTGGTAGTCACTGAGGTTTGTATAAAAAGACTATTCAAGCTAGGAAAATAGTGTATCATTTCTGAAAGAAGTATTTGGGGAGCGTTGAGAAGCTGAGCGTTTCATTCATCGCACACACTACATTATCCCTCGCACCAGTGGGTAATTTAGAAGATATTCTCTGTGTTAGATATGTTAATATGCAATTAATGGGGGGAAATCAAGGGCATTTTAGGAAAAGGAATGAGAAGGATAAATCACTTCATGGCTGTTTGTTGTCTGTGTTTCTGGGCGATGCAAAGCAGGCTCTGAAATTATCTTGTGCATTCAGAACTTGAGAGATGAAGAAACTGATGTAACTAGGTCAACGCATTTACAGAAACAGAGTGGGACATAAGAGTTAGACTGGGGGAGTGAGAGTCAGGGAGCCCTGGAGGGTGATTATGACGCCTCCAGCTCTCCTAATGTGTTCATCCCCAGTTGACACGGCAATGATCTCAACCTGACAGCTTTTGCGGCCCTGAGAGTGAATGGAGATGATGTTGGGAAACACCTTGGTCCATTCATATAGGCATGCATTTGTCCCATTATCCAATCGATACATATTTATTTAAAAATCTACTGGATGATAATTACCAAGAACGCAATACTAAAATTTCAGAAAAACAAAAAAACAAAAAAACACACCGATGATGAAAAGATCTAGGCTAAAGATGTAGCTCGGTAATAGAATGTTTGTGTACAAGCCCTGGGTTGTTGGGTGCCCTAGCACCACAACAAACAAACAAACAAAATAAAAAACTCTAAGCCCCTAACATAATACATCTCAAGCCCAGTATGCCAGCCCACACCTGCAGTTTTAGAGCCTAGGAAGCTGAGGCAGGAGATTAGGAGCCTGAGGCCAGTCTGGGCTACATATTGACTCTGAAGCTCTGTCACAAGGAAACAAAACCAAACCCAAAACATTTGGCCAGGTTGTAATTGTAGCCCTGGAGGTAGAACCTTCTACCGTGTGTTGTTTACCTTCTTACTCCGAAGGAGTAGCACTTCTTGGAATCACAGCAAGGGACATAGTCCAAGCTTGGATTACATTAAATACAAGGCTGGCATGGGTTAGATACACACTGTCCTCAGGAGGAAAGAATTCTTGTAGCTTCCTGAGATGACTTTTACACATCAGAAACCCCCTCTACCCACAGGCATTTGCGTTCCCTTTCTTCCATTCAAAAGGATGTGTTTCCCCCCCCCCCAGCCCCCAGGAAGTTACAAAACATTAGTCCTTAATGGTAATGGTACCTGCTCATAAGAGTTGGTTTTTTTTTTTTTGTTGTTGTTGTTGTTTTAAACTTAAGTACATTCTATGACTTTTAAGCTTGGGAATATTTGTTGAATGCATGTATCTCACACCCACACATCATTTCCATTACTCCCTCTGACATACAGTTTTTGGTCTGGTTGGGTTTCGGAGGGCAGTGTTGTGATCATAAAAAGAGAAAGAGGTTTGAGAAAGTGGTGTGGGGGAAGGGGGAACCCCAGTGGGCCCATGAGGAGGCATCCCTTCCCCTGAGGGACCAGACACACACAGACATGGTATTGAATAGAGTTTATTTAGGGCAGAGGATGGGAGTTAATGGGGTAGTGGAGGCAGAGAAAGGCAGAGAGAGTAGAGAGTAGAGAAGTAGAGGCTGACCATGACCACGTGGAGAGAGGGGGGAGGGGAGGAGAGCCCAAGAGGGGCAGAGGAACAAGAGAGGAGCAAGAGACTAGAGGTATCAGAGGAAGAGGAGGGGCAAGCAGCCCCTTTTATAGTGGGCCAGGCCTACCTGACTGTTGCCAGGTAACTGTGGGGCGGGGCATACCTGACTGTTGCCAGGTAACTGTGGGGTGGAGCTTAGACAGAACCCTAACAGGCAGAGCTCAGAGCCTGTGTGTGCTAGGTAGGCAAGCTCCCTGTCACTGAGCAACATGCCTACCATTGAAGGTTTTGAGAGAGCCTCACCATGTCTTCCAGGATGGTTTTGAACTTACTGTATTTTGGGGATGGCCTCAGTCTCATGACATCACTTCCTACAGTCTCTCCAGGGCTGCGACAATAAGTGTGTACCACCACACCACTCTCTTTATGATGTTCGTCAACAATGTTTATTCTTGAAATTGAAAAATATCGTCTACAAAACTTCTCTTGCAGTTATTCTCAGTCTGGATTTTCCCTTAAAATTTCTTTTTGCGTTCCGTTCCCATTTTGTCCCCTGGATAGTTTCCTTCCTTTCATCTCTACAGTCAAAGCATTCATTTCGGAGTTACTAACTTGTTTTTGTTTGTTTGTTTGTTTCACTTAAAAATCGGTACATTTCTTTTACCCTCATATTTTTTTTATCATGGGCAATTTTAAACAAATAGAAAAGTAACGGAATCACTGTGTATCTGTTATCAAGTTTGACAATGATCAACCTCATAGTCATTTTTACTTCTCCCAGATGTATCTGGCTCCGACTTCTCTCTGTGCCCCCCAGTTTCCCTCAATACTGTCTTCTGTCCTTGCATGCTGACCGTGCTTGCTGGCATCTGCCAGTTCATTAATACTTAACATCTTTCACTTCTGACTTTAGCTTTTTACCATTTTAGAGTGAATAACTTTGTCGTTAGAGTGGTGTGCTTGTCTAACCCTTAAAATCTCCTTCTGTGTGTTCTATCATCCTGAAATGTTTCTATTTGAACAATGACTTGTTAAACTTATGAGCATTGTCATAAATGAGTTGACTTTGAGGTGCCCCCCATCTGTACATTAGGATTCTGATCAGCGCGTTAATGAACGGGTGCAGAAATGAGCATGTTTGCAAATTGCCAGCTTAGACTTGTCCTTGTTTAACTACAAGCTTTACCTAAAAGCAGGGCTTAAAATACTGAAGACGGTAAAGCCCCTTTCCATCCTTGAACATTTCTTGTTCCTTAAGAGCTTAGGGAAGTGTCTCCTCTGTGTTGACAGGTTAGGTTTAAAACAACGACCCAGGGCTTATATCATCATACAAAACAGTCTTGCTCCTAATATAATGTTTTAAACTCGCTTTCTCAGGTTTTAAAAATATTCTGACTTAGAATGAAGGCTGTAAGACACAATTACTCCATCGTGTATGCAATTGGCTTTAGTCCTGTCTCCTTAATTGGGCTCAGTCGATTTCAGAGTTTCCTGTGACGTTTCTATCCTACAGCTGTCAACTCAAAGAAAGAATTAATATCAATAATCCAGTGATCGGATTTAATCTGCAAGATTAGTCATCAACTAAGCTGTAGAGACGCTGACTTAAAAGAAAACCCTTGTCGATTTTATGTTCTCACGCGATAGTGTAGACCGTCTATTCATGCAGATGTGTAAAATCGCACATTCACCTGTGTTTTACTGCATGCTTTGTGTTTTAGCAAACAATGTAAACCATTGTGCTAAAAAGAGGCTCCCTTCTCCCTGATGGTGTCTTGTCGACTCTTGTTTCATTTCTCACATATCCAGAGCTGCCTTAGCTGCTACTGATTTTGGTCCTTAGAGGCTTCCATCTTTGTACGTTTGTTTTAACAAGCATTGATTGATATGCTGTTCTCTCAATTACTAAGGCATTGCTTTCTTTACTGGAGAGATCGAGAGATAAAGACAGACAGAGTGGTAGAGCTGGAAACTGAAACCTCCCATGCCTGGTCCGTTACGGCATTTCGCTTTCTGCCGATTCAGACCCTATATGTGATATGTTCATGGTTTAGCAGATGAGGAGGAAGAAGCATGCTGGTACATGACCTTTGTGACAAGTGTTGTTTGGTACCTAGCTTTAAGGTTGGGGACACAGTTTAGCAGGGTGTGAGGTAGACCAAGTTTTCTGAAAAGATACTCTTTCTAGGACATTTATTAAGATATGGTATGGACAAAAGGATCTGTGTTGTTTCTTTTCCAGGAAGTTACAGAAAGTTAGCTCTTAATGGTCATGGTACAGTTCAGCATTTTAATGAGAAATCCTAAAATTTTTTAAAAAATGAACTCAGTATGACTTAGATTAACTCAACAGATTACACCTTCTTGCACATAATATAAATGTATTGGGAACAGGGAACAAGAGACATTTTGCTTTAAGTGAATATCCATTCTCAATGGCTTTGGTTAACAAAATGTACTTCATCATCTTAAGTGATTCAGGATACAGAATAATGCTCAGATATAATCTCTTACCTCTCATAACTCAAAGCCCAAGAAAGCCAATTTAAAGAAGGCAGAAATCCATTTATTAACCCATTCATTGATTTGTCCTTTCAATAGCCATTTATTACATCCCAACTTTGGCCCAGCCAGGTATAGGCACTGTTGAAATAATGGTGGAAAATAGTCAGAAGGCCTTAGGATGAATTCCTAAAGAAACAGTGGGTGGTCTGAATCCCAAAGAGTGCTATGTACAGACTTTCAGCAGATGGGATGGAGCTGGTTGTAGAAGGGGGTTCTAACAAAAGCGACTGCTTATGTGGAATGGTACAAGAGGAAGACGATAACGAACTCAGGGGATGAGAAGTGAACTCATCCACCATTGGTCACCATGGATTGTTTCTGTTATAAGTACGCAATCTTGCCATTGTGCTTCCATAATAGCAAAGAGTTCTCATCACAGGCTCTTACGAAATGAATGACAAACAACCCTGCATCCCCACTGTCTGCTGTGCTTGAGGCCTGAGGAATGGTATGTGGATGGATGGTTCATGAAGGACCTCTGGCTAATGATAGAGCACTGGCGGGTAATGGTGAACCATTGCAGGGAAGCATGCAAGGGATTGGTGTGGCCAGATTTGAAGTCCAAGACGATTACTCAGATTTCGAGAAGATGATGGAGCTTTGAGACCAGGGGTGATCAGGAGGCTGTTGGAGAGGATATGAGGCGCTGACTGAGGTATTGTTGGCTGGAGAGGAGAGGATGATGGAGGAGAGATAAATTCTAGTGATGACATTAGAGTACAGGAGGGCAGTAGTGGGGAAGAAGGAACCACTTAAAAGGGCACCTGTATTTCTGATTCAGAAAGTAGAATACACCTTCATTACAGAATTCTTCAAATGTATATAAGGCAGACAGACTAGTATAACATGCCCTCATGCAGTTATTCCCCATTTATCATATGTACATGACACACACATACACACACACACACACACACACACACACACAATTTGATTTCATCAGTCCTTGGGTCCACCCTGGAATGCTTTAATATGGGTAGCAGGCATCCCATTATTTCTTCAAAGATCCTGAAGTAAGTATTTGTAAGAGAAAATGATTTTTTAAAATATAGACCGGCAGCATCCTTAATATACCTAAAAGTCAACTTTAATTCCTTAACACCCCCAAATGGTAATTCAATGTCTTATAGTCTCAAGACAGCTTTTAGAGGTTGATTTGTTCAGATTAGGCTAGAAGCAAATTTCATGCACTGCGCTGGCTAGTACGATTGTAGCTTCAGTGATTGTACCCCAGTGGTATCATCTATCATGATCTGCTAGCAAATTGGTAGTTAGATCCTGTTGTAACCTTCTCCCTAGAAGCGGAAATTTCTAATGAGTTAGAGCTTACCAGAGAACATGAGACAACCAGTCCAGTAGTTGACAATAAATGACTCGGGTGTTGGTAAGGACTTGGGAAGTGCTGTTAATTTTGTGCAAAATGGTTCTTTGGGGTGTGTTTGGATCCCCTGTGGTACACTGCTGTTACCATCTTTAGGTAAATGCTTCTGGGAAAAATAGAATGAAGAACATCCAAGTCCTTTTAGAAAGCTAGCTGGGTCTATATCTTTACTGGATTTGTGAAAGATTTGTACCTTTCAACAGGAGTATTTACTAGTTATATGTAGGGCTATGAAAGAAATCTGTGCTTTAGGGATACTACAGATTGAGCATACCATTGCCAATCAGGTACTGGGAACACAATCCTCAGTGCAATAAGAGATGATTGGCTCAGGTGGCTCATTCCTTATGATTGGATCAATGTGATTACTGGAATAGACTTGTTTTCACAAGAGTGGATCTAAAGCTTGGTGACTTCAGCCCTCCTTGCTCTCCATCACACAATGCATTTAGAAGGTCTTTTGTACATAAAGCACCTCTATTGTGGACTTCCTGGCTTCCAGAACTGAGAGCTAAATGGTATTAATAAATTCCCCATTCTCTTAGAATAGCAGGAAATAAAGTAACACGAGGACCTTATGGAGAGTTGTATAGTTAAGTACTGTCAGAGTTATGTGTAGTGGAGGGGAGGCAGCTTGAGTGATGAATTTGTAGCCATGTAGAAACACAGTTTTCCTTCTGTCTTCTGGCTCCTAAAAGGCATTAACAGCCACAAGAACTAGCATAGACAGTATAACTGTGCCTTCCTGTTAGGACACTGCTCCTTTCAAGGCTATGTAATTTGTATCAACACATAGTGTGTGTCTCCTCCTGGGATTGTCTGCATCCAGTTCCCATGTTCTTTAGTTTCATCTTCGTGGTTTTTTTCAGGAAGAAAGTTGAGCAGCTTGGCTATTGCATATATATGCTATGTCTATCATGAAACCTAAGGAAGTCCTTGACTCATCTGAAAGAGACTTATTTTCACGTGACCAACACTGGTATAAAAATTGCTTTTTCCAGATCCTTTTCTAAATGTTATCCATAATGGCTCATTTTGACATCGTTTCACAGCAGGGTCCATGCTTATCTCCATTTTACAAATAAAGAAACTGAGGCCTAGAGAGGTCAAGTAACTTGCTTGAGGTAGGGTTGATAAGTCACAGAGTATTTGAGCCTGTCTGCCCGAGGAATGTTCTAGAAGACACCAATAGTCACTAGGAGAATTACAGTAGAACTTCAAGTCTGCTGATGGAGAGCAAGGAGGGCTGAATTCACCAAGCTTTAGATCCACTCTTGTGAAAACAAGTCTATTCCAGTAATCACATCGATCTAATCATAAGGAATAGACCATCTGAGCCAATCATCTCTTATTGCACTGAGGATTGTGTTCCCAGTACCTGATTGGCAATGGTATGCTCAATCTGTAGTGTCCCTAAAGCACAGATTTCTTTCATAGCCCTACATATAACTAGTAAATACTCCTGTTGAAAGGCACAACTTCAAGTTTGCCATGTAGTTAAGTGAGCTCCTTTGGAATATGACCATGGTTGAGTCCTGGCTTTTAAATGTAGTTATGGAAGAATAAGAAGATGTTATTGACTTACCAAAGCTCCAGTTTCATTCAGTGTAAACTGGGGATTACAACACCATTCTTTCAAAGTTGTTTGGAGGATTCAGTGGAATCTCTACCAAAAGCACCTGGCGGAGTTCCTAGCGTGCGATAAATCCTTTAGAGCAATGGTTGCTGTAACTGTAGCATCATTCTACAGAAAGCAAGTGACATGGCACACGGCAGACAGTGCCAGGCACCTGCCTCATTTCTTGGCTCAATTGGATGAGTGCAGTTGGCTTGTCAGCAGAATGATTTACAGTACTGATCTTCACTATTCTTTCATTCGTTTTAACACAGTAGGAACTCAGAGAGAAAAGGATCTGGTTAGTAGTGTGAACTCACATGTGCAAAGTTAAAGAAATGCTTTCATACACAGTGCCTGCCCCTTGGAGGTAAGTCAATGGTAATCACAGGAAGAACCAATCATATACTAACCTTTTTTACATCTACCCCTGCTGGCCTTACTTTCATTGTAGAAATATTTACACTATTGAAGTCAACATAGGCTACGCAAACCAGGACCTTCTCTTTCTCTTTACTTCCTCAGATAGCTGTTATTCGCCACTGAGTAGCATGACATTATCAGTGAGTATGGAGCTCCCTTCATTTATTTTTTATTTTTTTTATGTGTCGGAGTGTCTTACCTGCATGTACATGTGTATACTATGGGTACATGCAGTGTCTGAGGGGGCCAAAAGATGGAGTAAGAGCTCCTAAAACTGAAGATATAGACAGTTGTGAGCTGCTATGTGCATGTTGGGAATAGAACCTAGGTTCTTTGTAAGAGGAACAAGTGCTTTTAACTTCTGAGACATCTCCCATTTTTCTACCCATATATAGTTCAGGATTCCCTGTCTAGGGAATGGTGCCACCCACAGTGGGGTGGTTGTACATTTGTTTGTTTTTTCATATTAATTAACTTAAGAAAGTTCCCATAGACGTATCCACAGGTCAACACATTGTAGACAACTCCTTCTCATTGTAGAAACCCTCTTCTCAGATGATTCTGGGTTGTGTCAATTCTGGGTTGGTTGACAATTGAAACTAACCATCACAGCATACCTTTAGGGTGCTTTTGTCAGAGTGCTCTATTACAGAAACTGGAAGGAAAGTGAGACAGGTTGATTGGCATAGCTTGACCTCATGTGGTGGCTTCTATTATTATCTCCATTTTTCAACAGGAATTGGAAGCACAAAGGAACAAAGTCCATTGCTGTAAATGGAAGAGCTAGATTGAAACCCAGAATCTTGGTTTCTAGACCTGAACTTTTCATAGCTATAAGCTCTGGCCAGTCCAACCTTTGTGCTATTACATAGCTCAGTATCTGGAGAAACAAGAGTCTGAATCCTCCAGGAAGAAGGAAATTGACAGATACATTACTTTGTATAGGCATGCCTTCAAAAAACCTTTTTGAATGCTTACAATATAATACACTGTCAGGAGGAGATTAAAATGACAGAATGAGCTGTGTGATATGTTAAAGCTTTCGCACATACACACCCACTCCCCATGCCCTACCTCCCCATCCCATAACTAGTCAGTGAACGGCTTAGAAACACAGATGACGCCTGGCTAGTAGCATGCAAGCTGGCACATAATAGTTGTCAAATAAATGAATGCACGAAGGCGGCCTGGTGGGGAGCACGCTGCTTTGCATGTGGTGGTCTGCCTTCAGCAAGAGAGAGGCTGCTATGCCTTGTCGTCTCAGTGGGCTCCTGATCTGCAGGCCTAGGCTTTCTCTGCACGGTGATTTCTTGAAGAGTTCATCTGCCGAGCTGGAAGGGCAAACTCCAGCTCATGGCTCCAGATTATGCGTAAGAATCAGAGACAAGATCAACCTATGAGTGAACCTTGGGGTCAGCTCTCTCTTTCCTGGAAACAGAGGCTGAGTGAGCTGCATCATAAGATAGAATGGTAGGAGGTTGAAAGAGGGAAGGTACCAGGCTCAAGGGTCAACAGATGACAGTAAAGGCTTTCGTGTTGAGTTTATGCCGTGTCCAAACACAGAAGAGGTGTTATGATAATTAGTCAGTGGAGTAAACCTGGATGATTGCAGGCCATTTGTAAGGAATGGTTGTCCCATTTAAGGGTCAAGTGGGGAATGATTTAAAATTAAAGAGAGCACCTCTTTGGTGGTATATGCTCTAGACTCTCTCTAGAGAGACCCGAGATGTAGAGGTTTTAATCCTAGCTCTGTCTCCTTCCCACTGGAGCTTCTCAATCTTTACCTAAGGGATTGAAGTAAATGAGAGGTCTCCCCACCTCATCTCCCATTCCCCCCACCATTTCCCCCAGCAGGATGTTTCTTTCAAATAATCCTCATGTGAGGACATCTTGGAAGTTCTCCAAGCGCTCTGGCTGCTTCAGCTCTGGGGGAGCATCAGAATGAAAGTTTGTTCAGCTCCCGTGTCCTTATGATTCCTTGTTCTTATTTTATCCTCAGGGATGAATCAGATATTCATAGATGACTCAACACGGGCACTGTGGAAAAGATTCACAGTCAGCCTTCTCCTTTACCATCAGGACACCAAGGTCCAAAGGCATGGTATCCAGGGTGTCCAGGCTCGCTTGGTCAGCCACACCTGCAGAAATCCTAAAGCAGAAAATTAAAAAAGAAAAAAAAATCAACAAAAATAAAATACCCCAAATTTGCAGTCATGATAATTGTAGAAAATGTAGCAAAAACAAGTGAGGGATCTATTATGTGCATATAGCTTCTATAATGATTCACATACATGATACACTCATATATACACATATGTACAAATTTGTCTGTGCATACTTCTTCCTTCTAGCGAAAGTGCACCTTGGAATCTGCCAACAAACTCCTTTATCTTCTGTTGGCTACTGTTCTAGCCCCTCTGCCGTCAGTCCTTCTGCTCCGGCACTGAAGCTGAAGGGTGTGATTCCTACGTTGACGTGTCTGGAACAGTGTTGTACCATTGAAGTGGTATGCAGTCAGAAAAGACGTTTGCTTTCGAGGTGAACAGAAGCAATGTGGGACCCAGATACTAAGAAAGACCCAGATTTCTGACTGATCAGCAAGGAGCCCGGGGAGGTGCACACATCTAAACAGCCAGCAGGTGAGACTGGAACCCTGCAACCCACAGCTCTTAAAAGCCCAAGAGCTGAGCAACAGGAAGCCTTCGGAGAGGAGATCTACTGTCATGGAAGACATCTTGGAAGGCCAGTGCCCTCAGGCCCGCATGCAACTGTCCATAAGCTTGCGCACGATGTGGCCTTCAGATGCCCTACACCTCCACTTTTAAACGTTCATGACAATGTTTTAGGGTTGATCAATCAGACCTCAACAGAACCCTGAATTTGTTTAGAAGCAAAATGTGGAACATATCAAATGCAAAGAGTCCTGAAGTTCCAGAAGATGCCCAGGGTCTCTAAAACATAATTAATGTGCCAAGTAAAAAGTGCCGTTGTTCTAGAAGTGTCACACAGGGATGCTAAAAAGGCAGCCAGGTCCGAAGTCCATTGTTTTCTAAAGATTTTAAAGTTCCTTTTCAAAAAATTATTCCTTAATTAAAAATCACCTTCTTTTGTCTTATTGGTAGCCACTTGCGGGAGAAGTGCGCCCTGGCGGCTTTTGGACTGGAGGAGAGCTGTGTTTTCTTATGCAAATAGCCAGCGCCTCCATCAGCCAATTGCGGGCATCTTATTTGCATAATGACTGGCATCCTTAAAGCTGGGCAGTTAAACCAAAGAGTTTTTGAATTTCTTTTGTGGAATGGCTGCCTCTGTACTTAATGCTGAAAACTGAGGGGAGGTGAGGGGAGGTAGTGACTAAGCGGTCTCTTTAAATATTGCCTCTGTAATTATCTGTGGAATTAAGCCGCAGAAGCGCATTGACTCATTAGAAATGGAATTATGAGAATTTTATTAACAGCAGCTCCAGACTCAACACATAGTACTCATTAGAGTCATTGTTGTTAAGAAAGGGCATGAATTTTTTTTTTTAAGAATATAAATATGCATTCACTGTCTGCTTTGGACATATGGGAGGAGACAAAGCAAGACAAAAGACCAGCTTTTATTTTTAAGGAGGAAAAACAAAATTTAGAAATGTAATTCTGCTCTGACTTCTGAGGGAATTCCGATGCCAGGCGTTTTGTATGTAAAGGGGTTATATGTCACCTATGTGAAACGAAGAATGAAGAAAACCAAAGAGCTATGAATGTCCTAAGTGCAGAAAATAATATATAATTTATGATACTTTAAATCTCATTAAAAACACTAGCTTTTGTAGCTTCCTAGCAACCAAGCCTCAGGAGTCTCTCTGTAAAGAGGTTGGCTCTCCCTGAGCTCCGGGTCCAAAGCTGTAATAAATGAAGCCCATATGGTGAGAACATGCCGGTGCCCCGTGTGAAAACCATTTGCTTGGGCGTTCTCGATAGCCTCACATGATCGCTTATAATTTGCTAATCCAATATAATAAACATGAAAGCACTTTGTTAAACTAATGTTCAGGGTCTAAATTAAGCCAGCCAAGGCCAGAGAGTTAGAGAAAGCATTCAGAGATTCCTAATTGCTGCCTTGACTCTGGAGGGAAGGGAGGGAGTTCCAGAAACAGGTACTGGGAAAGATACCTGCATCTGCATCTGCCTGTCACTTCACATTCATAACAATCGTGAGAAGTCAGTATTTTTCTGTGCCCATTTGTCAGATGAACATACTGAGGTTCAGGAAGAGAAGTTGCTGCTGTGGAACTCAGTCAGGGTTGGGTGGGGTGTCCTGAAGAACCTCCTTTGTGTCTTGGGCTAACCCCTAATAAGGTTTCTAACATCACTCAAGCACACAGTCAACCTGTCAACCTGGCCAATCAATCAGGGAAGGACATTTGTAGCCGGGTATTTGTTCAGTGTATGCAAGGCTCTGGACTTCATCCTTATTGCAGCAACAACAAAAATTACAGAAAAGGCCAAGTCAGTGAGTTTTTCTAATAAGCAAAAAGTAAACATTTAAAGCAAAGATAATTTAGGCATATCTTCTTTATAGTTTTTTTTATATACAGTAAAATGACCTTTGCCACTATGAAACTGACTGTAGCTGCTCTCTTTGTATGTAAGTAAAAGTTAATAATCTAGGTAAAATTTAGTGGTCTATAGAAGACTCACTGTCTTCCCACCTTTATTTTTTAACAAGCAAGAAAGAAAACAAAAAACCAAAAAATCGAGCTTAATTCATCCAGCATAGTACAGAAAGAAGCAGCCACACCCAGTTAAGAGCACAGGTCTGTGACTTCCAGGTCAATAGGTAGGAGGGAGAGAACATAAGCTGCGTCAGTTTATATTTATATTTTAAAATCTTAAACGGGCTTTCTCTTCAGTTTCGAAAGGAATTTACAAGGTGCATGAGATCACAGGCCAGAGCTGCAAAATGAAATAGAAACTCAACCAGAAGAAGCAACATCTGGACACAAACAAATAGTAGTTACTGTTCCTGCTGCTGACATCTTAGAAGAGGCCAAAGGTGGTTCCTTGCCTTTAGTATTATAGATGGCAGATTCATCTTCATATGTGAACAAGGGTCTCCAGGGGATACCTCTGTTGGTCAAATAGCATTGAGATGGCCAAGATGTGGCCCTAATGTCTAACTAAACAGAACAGCTATGCTCTCTTCAGTCTAGGGGCCCCAGTGATGAAGAAGCTGCAAGGGAACTGTGAGCCTAGAAGGTTTCAGAACATTCTTGGAGATGTTTGATGTTCAGGCGAATTGTCAAGGAAGGAGGCTAATAAGGTCTCTAAAGGTCCCTGGCTACCAAGGCACTAGACTTAGACAAGTGGTGTGAACTGTGTGGCCCAGGGCAAGCCATGTCCCCTCTCCAGCCTTCAAATCTTCAAAACTCAAACATGAGAGTATGAGAGTGAGTCGGGTGTCTCACATCTTAGTATTGATACCATTTTCTTTTGGTGACTTCAGTCACTTGGGAACCACTTCTTCCCCCTTTCTACCTGGGTTGTGTCAGACTGACCCTCTTCTCCCATCTTCTCAAGGGCAGGTTCACATTCAGGGCAGAACAATGAAATATTCTATGTCTTAGTCCCGGAGGTTCAGAGATGGGCCTAGACTCAAACCAAGTCTTAGGCAACCAAGAGTTGATGGAGGGGACAGGGAGGGGAGGGGGAAGGAAAGCTTCTGCCTAGATCACATTATTTGAGTGCCCAGGTTCAGACTTGATTGGGCTTTCCCTACTTAAAAGGATGTAAACATGCCCAACCCACAGCCCAGGGCCACACACATCCAAGGATAGCTGTAACAGGATGCTGGGATTAGATCTGAATAACTGGTAAGAATCAAAATGCCAAAATAATAAATAATAGCTCCTTAATGCCCTGTGCCTAAAGACAGGACTGTGACTGGGTGAGGTAACAGTGGTCTTTTAAGTGGTCCCTTCTCTAGGGGAAGTTACTATGGAGGCCAGAACCACGTAAGACCTGGCATCTGTTATTTTGCTAACATTGACACCTAGTCTACATTTGTTGATTACTTTGATTTTCTTGGGAAGTAACCATCTCTCCCATCTTGGTTCATGGAGTGAGAATAAGTCCATATCTTGCTCCAGAAGAGCTGGATAAATAGCCTACCACCAATCACAGTGACGAACCTATGACCCACAGTGGGTCAGTGGTGCCAGAGCAGTGTGTTTCCATGGGACCGTGGACATAAGAGAACCTCTGTCGGATTCAGAGCTCTGAGGATAAGATGGATCTGCTGTAGTACTCATTAGTTTCTGTTGCCGAGAACACAAAACCACAGGCCAAGTTAAAAAGAGAACATGTTGAGTTAGCGCCTAGCTTTCTTGCTGGCATAGTTTTCTGATGGGGCTCAGGGCATCTAAGGAAAGTTTGTGTATGCATGTGTGTGCATGCAAGCACGTGTATGTCTTTTCTCTTTTTGCAAAGCCATCAGAGTTCAATCAATTAATTCACCCATCCCACCCTAACAACATTATCTAATCCACTCTAATGACATTATCTCAATCACTTTCCAAAGGCTTCACCCGTAAATACTCAGATAAAATCCCCACCCTCTTAACATTTCACATGGGGATTAACTTTCGACACATGAAGCCTTGGGGGGGACATAAAGCCATATCCCAGCACAGTGCAGTATGGAGAAAGCTAGCCTGGAGGAGAACAGACCTGAGGAGGGAGGAAAGCTGCTGGAGTCTGGGGTTGGTGTACAGAAGGCAGCTGATCCTGCTGGGCCTCCATTACTTGAGCTGCTTACTCTCTTCTCCCTTGCTGCACCACCGCTCATGCCTTGGTTATTGTTGTACCTTTACTTGGTTTCACTGTGAAGAATAGGTTATCCTGTTTCTCCAGAGCAATGAGTTTGGTACCCATCCTCAAACAGGAACTGGGGGTGTTGGCTCATGCCCCGGTGGGAGATCACCCAGAAGTGGTTGTCCTCAATGTCTGTGACATGTGGCGAGAGAACAGCCCCTGAGCTTAGATGTGCTCTGTCTTTCAGCCTAGGATGCTATGGATGCATCTCAGCTTAACTGAATCTTTATCTCAACATTCCATTTGAGGTTTTGTACCTTCAGTGCTGGGTTGTAGTGTGATCTCTTCCCTGATAAGATAGACAAACATCCACTCACCCAGACAGGGCACCAACAACAGACCAAAGATCTGATTCCACCCAAGTCAGCCTTGGCCAGGTTCTCCCTGTTCATGACGAAACCTAATAAATGTGGTCTCTTGCAGGTGTCTTGAACTGCTTGGGTTCAAGAAGACAGCGTTCCAAAATACGAGTGCAGTAAATGATTGTTTTTATAAATTTAATTAGCAGGTTATTTGCTGAATTAATAGAATGAATCTGATTTTAGCACCCCGTGGAGTCAAACTCAAGACAAAAATAAATGCTTCGTTTAAATTAGTGTCAGGCAACTGACATGCTGTCTGTGGAGTGCTTCATGAGAATGTCCCATGGAGACAGGACATCGAACTCCAGCAGGCAGAATTTAGTCTTGGCCTAACAGACATCAGGAAGCTGGGAACTGAGACAATTTATTGTTGTGCTAAGACAGAAGCTCCGCTGGACCAGGCTTAGGTGAAGAAGAAATTTAACATAAAAGATACTTGAGTGCATCTCAAAACTCACAGGCAGATCATGTCTGCACCTAAGAGGCCCAAACATGGCTCCTGCGTGGATTCCGTTCCTTCTACTCACAGCAAGGACATCTTACAGAAGACATTTTTGATTTTTCCATTTTCTTGTGCTGGCCATATGTTGAACTTGAGATCGAAAGTTTCAGAAATGGGCTCTGACTGACTGGCATGTTTCACTCTTCCAAACTAACCAGCTGTATCTGGGGCAGGGCACATCCAAAAAATGGCTGTCTCCATGATGCCTGCAGGATGGAATTAACCTGGGCGGTGAAGGGAGACGGCAAGATAATCAGGAAGGTAGGCAGATGAAACAGGTCCGTTGCCAAGAAGGACAGCTTGCTTTCTTGCACACTAATTTCAGGACCTTCCTCGTTTGTAGTGTAATAAGGTAGCATCATTAGAGGCTTGAAGCAAAGTCCATTACTATCTGTCTTATAACTCTGCGGGCTATGGTCTGGCTTGCTTCTCAGTTCAGGGTGTCACGAGCCTGAATCGAAGGTCCCAGGTAACCTCTCAGCTTGAACTGCAGACTTACTTGAACTGGAGTTTGTTCATAGAGTAGGGTAGAATTCAGTTCTTGAGGATGTAGGATGGAAAACCCCATTTCATGATAGGCACTCGCTAACCACTGCTTTACTAGCTAGGTGGCCCTCGACATCTTCAAAGCTAGCAACAGAGAATGGGAGATACCTCCCTTGTGGAATCCTTCTGTTTTTAACAAGTCTCTCAACCGAAAAAGCCCCACCCACCCTGCACACTTTTAATGGGTCATCTGATTAGGTCAGGCCTAGGGAGTCATCTGCACAAGTTAAGGGCAAAGTCCTTTCTATGACTGATCTCAGTTGGGTGCTGGTGGCTGATTCAAACTGAGGCCACCCACCCTACTGACTGGCTTGCTTAAACTCAGGACTTCTAACATTCTATTCAATAATTCACTAAAATGACCTATAGAACTCAATATTCTAAGTACGATTATAGTTTTGTTACAAAAGATATACAGAGCATGAAGTCCAATAAGAAACACGGAGCCTCCGCATTCTCTCTCTGCTGGGGTCCAGGGCACATCTATGCAGTCAGCTTCTAGGAAGCTCCACCCAGCTATCATGTCCGGAGTTGTTGCTTGACTAATTACTTCATTAATCATGTGATTGAGGTCTGTCTCCTACTCTTTCCCAGTCCCTGGAGATCAAGCTTTGAGTCATATACTTGGTCTGTCTGGTGACCCACCCCATCTTGAAGTTATCTTGAGGTCCATAAAATAGGAACCTCAGCAAAGAACCCAAGATGAAGCCAGAAGAGCCCTTCCTGATGTCCCAGGGCTGGCTTAGGATCCCTCCTGGTCACCTCCTGTGTCTCAGCATCTCTACTCCTTGAAGTCCTTCAAAGTCATCTCCCTCAGCCTCGCCCCTTCCTCTACTGGATCTGCTGTGCCTTGCTTTCAAGCTGCCACAAAGGTTTGTCTGGCAATTACCTCCATTGCACAAATTCCCATCCTTGCTACAAGTTTTCCTTCTGTGAATGTATTTTAAATTACATGAAAATATCAACCTCATTGATTTAAATATAGTAAGCACTTTAAGTATGCTCACGTAATGAAATTAAATGTAATTATATGAGAAGGAAGTTAGGACACATTCTGCATAGAGCTGAGGCCGACAGGCAGAGTAAAATAGTCAGTAACCTGGGGCTCAACTTGATTTGGGTTGTGCACTACCCTGTTTTCTAATACTGCGCTCTGCAGCCTAGATCCTTCTCCTATACACGCTGTGCACACCGTTCCTCTCTGAACAATATACCTAGCAATCTGTTAGCAACCTGGGACACGCCCCCTCATCTGCATCAGCTACACACACATTCCTCTATGGACAATGGAAAGAGTTTCTCCTCCCTTAATGCCAATCAAATTTAGACATTTTCTATTAAGATATATTCCCAATGTATCTGGGCATGAAGAATAGAAAGATTGATCTGGTCTGAATCAATTTGGAGTGCATAAGTAGTAAGGCAAACTATGTCCTTTGGGTGGACTTTTGGGTAGAGTCCACTATTTACCATGCTATGCCTATGCATAATTGGGGGCGCAGGTGATTAAAATCAAATGCATCATTGGAAAGGACATACACAGAAGGACAAATGATTATATGACTGAATCTATCAATCAAAATAGAGAACCACTACAACTTTACTCCTTAGTAACCAGCTCCTCCTTCCTGCAGAGTCTATGGAAACAATCCAGGTTGGAGCCTGGGCCCTTTGAATATTGTCTGTCTTGTGGTGATCCTTTGTGATGTATTCTCATCTCTACTATTATTTTGCTTTAAATAAAGTTTTCTTACCACTTTGCAATCTTCATGGGTTTTTAAGTCAATTCCTTGAATTAGAGGCTAAGAACTAGAAAAGCCTGACCCTGACCCTAATCATTGGTAACAAAACCATCCTTTAAAATGTTGAGGAAAGGCATGGCAAGATGACAGGGTGCTACATATTTTTTCCAAATTTGATTTCATCCCTGGCCATATAATATATGCTATGAAAATATTAGGGACAACCTAAGAACCTGGTGTAATCTGTGAGCCCCTTTATTAGTTTCATGGGGACCACAGGAATTTTCAGAATACCAAGACTTTGAAAAACTGGGTGTCAAGGAGAGGAAGACTCCAGAATGTTTACCACTTGTGTAGATACTCACACCAGACTATATAGATACTCACATCCGACTGTTTATCAGGAGGACAGAAAGTATCTCCACAGCTTGGGTTTGCAGACTCTGGGTTAAGTTTGTCAGGTTCCCAGGAATGACTGGGATCTTATCAAGGCAGATAAATAAGATCTATTCCTAAAAGCCTTAGAAGAGAATCTATGGGCTGTTTCCACGTAATAAGGTATTTGGTGACTTCCCTTCTCTCTTCCTTCTTCCTTTCATCTCCTTCTCTCCATCTCCACTCCTCTTCTTCACATCCCCCCTTCATATCTGTCTTTCTCTGACAGAGTAACCCTATGTAGCCCAGGCTAGCCTTGAACTTAAAATCCTCCTGCCTCAGTCTCTATGGTGCCATGATTAGAGGTGTGCTCTGTCCTGGGACCAGAAAGCAGAACTTCCTCCGGAGGATATTTGATTACCAATGGTCATCGCCTGTAGCTTCTCTTTGACTCTTGCACTATCCTCTCCAAGACTGTGTGCTTTCTACCTACTTAATTTCTATCTTCAGAAGTGATTTAATTTACTCGAAGTTAACCATGTTCTAGTCAAAGAAAAGATCAAATCAAACAGACATCTCCTGCCCCAGCAGCTGGAAACAACCTCACAGTTTCAGATTTGCCTCTTGGGGACCTTGGCAATGCCACTAACTCTTGTTGAAGCCATCAGTGTGTCGTCTGTGTTTGCCGCGCACTGGAAAATGTTGGTGTTTTTCCCACCAAATGCTCTGGTGACTCGAGTGTTGAAGCCAGGATCATGACTTCTCAAGCCCTTCCTCTTCTCTGTGTGTACTTCTGGTAGATAGGTTCTGTAAAGTTCCTCTCCATCCCTCCCCCTTTGTTTCTCGATAAGTCTGTTTAATCTTTTTACTCAGAGGTATTTGCTCTATGTACCGTTACGGGGTCCAGAGTGTCTAATTGACAAATTATGTTGTGCTTTTGGTGGCTTTAAGTAATCATTTAAAATAAATAAGATCATAATTATCAGTTTTCATTTACCCATTTATTAAGTAACAATGTTCACACTGAGCGGTTTGATTTTGTGTTCTAATAAGGCGCTCTCTACATGATGACAGATGGCGTTTCATTTTGCCGGCACTGTGCTCAAGTGCTCCGGGTTTTGATGTGTTTGATTTTATTAGAGATCAGATTTAACACATGCATGCTACATAACTGCAATCGCATTCCCATTTCTCATCTGTAGGAGAAAATGAAACTGTGATGAAATGTAATATACTTACCCTCAGGCTGAGCCAGTGGGACCAGGACTTGCAACATAATAAATCTAATGGATATTACACTACAGGACCCTGGAAATTTACTGTTATTATGTTCAGGGAAGGAACTCGCTTCTGTAAAACTCACTTTTATTTCACTGGCATTGGCACAGTTTCACATTATTTAACTGTTGTGTCCCAATAGCAGAGATGGTATTTGTGGTGTTGAAAAGAAAACTTGCTTTTCGAAGAACACAGGGGTGCAGGAACCCAGAGGAGAGGGTTATGGGGAAAGCCAAACAAAGCAGAAACAAAAAAAAAATTGGATCTATCAAATGCAAATTATAACCATGGCATGCCATTAACAATGGATTGTTGGGATTGTCAAATTAAGCCTCATTTAGCCACACTGTCGATGTGGCCCCCATCAGAGGAAGATGCATCCCTGAAAGCTTCCACTATGAGACTGAGAGTTTATATTGTCACCCTTCCCCATTGCCATCCCCTGGGGGGGCAGGAAACAAAGTTAATTACACATCTAGTTATTGATGTGACTGTCAATAGAGCTTTTCTCTAATGAGGCTGTTGTCTAGTAGAATTCTAAAGGTGGAGGGAGCCTTTGGTGAAGCCCATGGCTCTGTGTGACTTTAGTGAGGGTAGAAGAATTGAATCTGCTCAGCCCCTCTCCAGTAAAAGCCTCCAAGAAGCCTCCTTGCCTCCAGCCTCCACCCTCCAGGTGCTCACCTCCACACCCACCTGCACATCCCAAGAGACTTGCTCCTCTTGCCTCGCCCATGCCCAAAGCCTCAGTGACTCCCATTCCCTGGCATTCACACGCCTCCTCATTCAATGCAGACCCTAGACCCTTAAACCAGTGGTTCTTCCTGATGCTGCAACCGTTTGGCACAGTTCCTCATGGTGTGGTGACCCTCAACCGTAAAATTATTTCAGTTGCTACTTCACAATTGTAATTTTGCTACTGTTATAAATCACAGTGTAAATATCAGAGTTTTCAGATGGTCTTAGGTGCCCCTTGTGAAAGGGGCATATAACCCCTGAAGGGGAACAACTCACAGATTTGAGAACCTCCATTTTAGACTGTCTCCTGTGGAGTGGGCCCTCTTCCTTGCTAACTTTCTTCTTCTTTCTGCTGTAGAGTTCTTTCACTCACGGGTAATAGAATCTTAGCTGTTTAGGCAAGTGCACAAGCTTGGCTCAGATCAAACTAGAAACTGGTTTGTGTGATGGTCATCCTCTGACCTAGGCTCTCCTTAAATGTGAAACTTCACACCTTTATTGTTTTTGGTTTCTTTTTAGTGTATGCTAATCGTACAAAAAAAAAAACCTCCGATGGTTGCAATCATCGCACATTCATACATGTGTTCATTGTCCTCTGGTTATATTTACCCTCATCATCCTTCCCTGTCCCTCTCTGTTGGTTACCCACCCAAATAGTTCCTCTTCTATCCTCATGGTTTCTTAAAAAAAAACAAAACAAAACTATACTCTGTACATTTGCCTTCTGAGTCTAGTTTATTTTGCTTATCATGATGATTTGCAACTCCATCAAATTTCTTGGAACTGACATAATTTCATTCTTTATAGATAAACAATATTCCTTTATATAAACAGGCACACATACACACACACACACACACACACACACACACACACATACGTGCTTTCTTTATCTGTTCATCAGTTGATGAGCACCTAGGCTGAATCTGTAGCTTGGCTATTGATATGCACTGAATTATGAGGTGAGGTTATGAGAGAAGAGGAAGTGAGTTTGTCGGTCTCTGTGGACTCAGGTTCAGAATTTCCATGAAAGTGTCCTGAGTCTTCAGGACTTGGATCCTATCAAATACAACTGGATGAGCCAGTAAGTTGGACTCTGTCATCACAACACTTAGTTTGGGGTAAGCTTCTCCCATAATAATTCTGATGAGGAAGGCGGAATCTGTAATAAGACCAGAACAGGAGCAAGGAGCCGAACCTGGAAACAGAGGGCAACTTGGGTCACCACGGTAATACTCAACTGTGGTAGGTGCCTCCTTTCCCCCCATTCCCATCTGAGTGACATGCCTCACAGAGTCAAATGCTAGCAGTGCCTAGAAACATGGGTATTATCAGCTGGGAATTTTTAGCTCAGCAGGAGGTGCGTGCCCAGTAAGGGCAATGTCCAGGGTTCAATCTCTAACAACCATAAGAGATAAAAAGGAAGTTATTTGGAGCAATCCTCACAATTAAGGAGTTGGGCTAGGCCTTTTGTAGGACTTTGCTCATAGTCCAAGCATGCAGGAATACTTTTGAATTACTCTATAAAAGAAGAATTTGAAAGTACCTTGTGTACATGATCCAAAACACATGCTTTTCATTTAGGCTTGTTGTATGAGGCCGTCCTCTGAGCCACACTGACACCATCCTCAGGAGTTCAGCCGGGTTTCACTGACCATTGACATACCCATCTTGGACAGAGTGGATGATGAAGACAGCAGACCTCACCTGAATATACTGTCACCCTTCACAATGATTGTAGTCAATTCTGCCTTAACTGCATGTGGCCTCAGGACTCTGAGAAAGGCTAGAAGGATATAGGTGGAGAAGGTTAAGGGGCTCCATCCACGGAGCTATGGGGGAGTCATCGCTCATGCTGGGCGTAGACCTTCCATTATGGGTGTCTTGAAGATAACTGGACTCCCGCCCACAGTCCTCCATTTACTGCTCTGTAAGAAAGCTCAGCAGATCCACTGGCTCTCCAGAGTCAACTCTCATGGAACCTCGATTTGTATTATGGACAGCAGTAGGAGAAGGGGAGGCATCCCCACAGGAAGGAGGATTTTAGTAACAAAGCTACTTGGGAATAAGCAAGAGAACACAGAATCCCAGTGGATCCCTTCTTTCTTTCTTCTTTCTTCAATCAACAAACATTCACTGACATCTGTCATGGTAATTAGCTAATTACCTCCATGCAAGATTTTATTTTCTGCATTAGAGTTTATATTCTTTGTATTAGTGCATGTTCTTGCATGAGGCCTCAGTTTCATTCCAACCTTGAGTTGCAGGCCCAGGTTTTGAGGTAGGAGACCAGTTCTCCTGCCTCACTTTGGCATGACTGTAGCTTCTTTGCTTACAGTACCTCCCCCTTCCACACTTGTAAACCTGCCTATTCCCCAAGGCTCCACTCAAACCTCAGTTCCCTTCTAACCTTAAGTGTATTCCCACCTCAGCAATGTTCTCATTCATCCAGATTTTAGAGAAACAATTCCGTCTTCTTTAGCCTCTCAGGTCAACCTATAATCGCATATCTATATGTATGCATATATGTGTACATATACATATACACATATACATATATATACATACATGTATGTGTGTGTATCATACGTACACACATTCAATATGTGCCATTTGTCAAACTAAAAGGAACTTTTAAATTAATATAAAATTGTTTAGAAAAATGCAAGGGTTACCCCATAGGTGACACACAGGCCACATAATGTAGAATTAAGGCACAGTCAAAGCACTTGGGTAGGATTTGAACTCTGGCTCATATCATCCAATATGTATACAGATCCAGTGCAAACTCAGTTTCCTGATTTTTGAGGTGGTGATACTCCTTTCCATTTTCCCTTCACATCATTTTTCCCCTTCTGTGGTGCTGGGTATCACACCCAAGCCTGGCTCACAGTAGGCAAGCAGTCACCATGAGCTGTAGGCCCAGGCCCCTCCCATTCTTTTCTTGGTTCATTTGTTGAGGCAAGGTCCTTACCCAGGCTGGCTTTGAACTCACTTGTGGCTCACAGGATCTTTGGACTCGTGATCCTGTGCCTCAGTCCCTGGAATAGCTAAGATGCTGGGGTGATGGAGCTGCACCACTAGCCTCAGCTTCACAGAGATGTCTGCTGCTCACAGCTGTGGTGGTTTCTCTGGCGCCTGCCCCACCTTTTAGCAGTGGGCAGTCTGCGCCCTTGCACAGTCATCTGTAGGCTGGTGTATGGAAGGAGTGCCAAACGTCTGAGCTCTGTGTTCGACGAGCCTGGCAGAATAAGCTCTAGACCAAATTTGCCAGACAGGCAGGCATCATGCTTCCCCACATTCTAGCATCTATTCACTTCCCTTCTGGAACTCTCTATAGAGACAGCCAAGGACTGTTTAGTAAGCTTCTCTGGAGACCATGTTTGCCTCTCCATCTAAGTGACAGAGAATCAGTTACGTAGAAATCTGGAGGAAAAACATTCCAGCCCGAGGGATCTGCAAATGAAAAGGGGAAGAGACAGGGGTATGTTAGAGGCACAGGAAAGTGAGGCCTCAGAAGCTGGAACTTAATGGCAGTAGGTGGTAAGCGGAAGTGAGATCTTTGGGGGCTTGGAAAACCTTAGTAACATGTTGAGATTTTATTCCCACAAAGAAGCCAATGGTGCTTTTAAGTAAAGCTACCTTCTGATAGCCAGTGGCCTCAGTGTCCTCCAAGTGAAACTGACTTCTTTGTGAGCCACACCCTTCCTATAGAATAAAGCCAGAAATAAGATGCTGTTAAGAAACTGGCAGAATATAACTCTAGGGTTTGCAAAAGATGTTGGGGCTTGTGACTTGCTGCCCCTAAGGTAGTGAGGTGCCACACCATGACTTGCAAGTAGTACTAGGACAGTCAAGTCTGGCAAAAACTGGAGGCTTTCTCCCACCAGCATGCTGCCTGAGCCGCATTGAAAGTAAAGTCTTCAGAGACTGCTGCTCAGTGGGCCTCTTGACCCCGCCCTCTGGAGAAAAGGTGTCAGAACCTCCCACCTCAGCTGTCTCAAGTTCTGAGTTCTCAAAAGCTGCAAGAGATAGTGTGATAGTCTATCTATCTATCTATCTATCTATCTATCTATCTATCTATCTATCTATCTATCTATACCTTAACCTGCTAATTTTGACCATAACCTTACGCTGCTGATTTACACACTGTGTATAAGGAATTCCAGTGATGTCATATGATTTTGATTTTCCTCACTGGGCTTCTGGGTAGATAAGGAACTGTGGAGAGGCAAAATGTGGAAGCCAGGAGAGCACTGGCCTCTGTTGGTTATTTCCTAGTAACAATGGTTTGAATCCAGGAGCTAGGAATTGGTGGCCAATGAGGTCTACTGATGGATTCACAGTTGGGGAATGGAGGCTCTTCTGTTTGTTGTCTGGGTAGTGGGAGGGAAGAGGGGTGATGACTAAGGGGCGAAGTCTGCTTGGATGCTCCAGACTCCACAGGGCACAAAATAAAGATTGCGTTGAGCCAGAGTTGGGGAGCTGGTTTGAGCAGAAGCAGCTTTTCTGTCACCCGCAGAGTGCAAGGAAGATCTGTCTATGTTCAATGAAAACACCTTCAGTCAGTGCCTTGAAACTGGCTTCCTCCTTCTCAATTAAGTCGACGACAATTAAATTAGAGTCCAGCTTCAAGGAGTTCATTAAGCCTCATCGAAAATGATGAATGACTCTTAGTGACCTCCTCACCTCACTGACACGGCCGCACCTCATTTTTCAAAGAGCTAATGAAAGCGATAGATTTCTCTCTCGTCAGTAGCAGGGCCAAGGCAAAAAGTATGCTTTCAGTGGTGCACTTGGGAGTAGAGACGGGACCGGGAGAGGACGCCTACCTTTTACATTTTGACAAGTGGCCAGAGTGACTTTGAAGTGTACACTTGGTGGTGGTGGGGAAATATATATATATATTTATATTTGTAAATGATGCATATATTATATAATATATAAAAATACATATATCTCCATTTATACAATGTATAAAAAGAAATATATAAATAAAAAAATGTACTAAATAAATATAGTATAAAATATTTTTAAAATAAAATATAAGATATATAGAAATATAATGTATGTTATATATTTTATATATACATGTATAATAATCTATGTTATTATATGTACATATATGTATATTATGTATATGTTATATGTATACATATATATATATATACTTATTTCCTATCTGTCCCATAGCTTTAGTCCATCCCTCTGCTTGGCACACAATCGTGTGTGTGTGTGTGTGTGCATGTGTGTGTGCGTGCACATGTGAATTCACACACACACATACACACAGGCAGGGTCAGGTCCATTTTCTAGTCAGAACTCTTTGAAGCTGACAGAGACACCATCAGCCCTTAGCTTCTCCAAAGTCACTCTGAGTGGAATTAGCACTTGGATTCTTTCCCCTTGCTTGTTGAGGGATGGGGTGAAGCTGGCTCCAGAAATGGGTAGGGGATCAGAATGAAGGTTTTGAGAGCTGGAGCTTGGGTTTTGCCTTCCATTCTGGTTTCCAGCTGTGTGGCCTCCTAGCCTTAACTTCTCGGAGGCTCAGACATTTCATTTGTACAATGAAGACGATCTTACTGCAGAAACCAGGTATAGAGATGAAGGAGACGCTAGTCATCTAGAACACTGGTTCTCAACCTGTGGGCTGCGACCTCCCATATATCAATATTTATTTTATGAGTCATAACAGTAGCAAAATTGCTGCTATGAAGTAGCTGCAAAATAATTTTAGGGTTGGGGGTCACCACAATCTGAGGGACTGTAGTAAAAGATTGCAGCATTAGGAAGGTTGTGAACCACTGGTCAAGTGTTGCTACTGACAAATGCAGCAGGGAGCTTCAGAAGCATCTCTGTGGGGTTGTTGACTCTGTTCCCTAGGTTAGCACTTCTTCCATGGCATCCTGTTACCCTCTGAATTATTTAAGAGACTTGTTTAAAAACACACGCTTGAGGAGAACATGTTACAAACCCGTTCTGTAAAGGGCCAGCGTTAGATATGCTTGTTTTTGCAAGCCAGTTGTCTCTGGACTATTCTCCTCTGGCTCTGCAGCACAAAGCCAACTGTAGACAGCGGTTAACACACCCACATGCCTGTAATTCAGTGAAACTTTACTTACAAAGGCTGATGCCAGCTGGATTTGGCTTTCCAGGCTCAGGTTGAGGAAACAGGACTGGAAAACTGAACTTCCAGGTGTCCCGAATACATCAATATATTCTCACTGCCGTCTTCTGTTTACACCATCTGGAGTCACCTACGCGCCTCATGGTATGCCTTTCATAGGACAGAGGAGGTATCATTCTGTAGGTGTCCTGACGGAAACTCTGTCAGGTAAGTGACTAGTGTGTCTGGACCTTGCAGATGTCTTGAGAGGCAGTAAAAGTGGAGGTGTGCTCAGGCTCAGTGCCCAGATGGTCCAGAGCTATACACTAGCTTTGTGACCTTGAGCAAGTCACCTAACCACTTGGTGACTTGACAACATTTTCTCATTTGAAAATGCATTTGTAAGTGTACACTTCTCAGTAGGCAGGCCGGATGACTCAGTGTGCCTAGGCATTTACTGACAAGCTGATCGTCTAAGTTTGATCTCCCGAACTCACATATTGAAAAGAGAAAACTATGCACCTCAGTGTCTCCTTCCCCTGAAAAATAGACAACAACCTTCACACCTGTATGATAGAGTGTTACTTTCTCTCCATTTTACAGATAGAGAAACTGAAGCACAGATCAGAGCAGCACATTTCCTGAGGTGGCCAAGTGCTGCTCAGAAGGGCAAGAAGGTGGCTGTAGTTAGGGTCTCTATTGTGATAAGACACCAGGACCAAGGCAACTTATATAACAGCTAATACGGATATTCTGCATGTTAAAGGAAATGGGAGTACTTCTTCGGGGGGGGCAACTCCCGAGGGATTTTTCAATGTGGAACAGAGGTCAGACTCACCTTCGAAACAAAAGGAAAGTTTACAGCCAACTGTAGGTTGTGGAATGAGTGTTGGGTAAAAGATTATAAAGGGGAAATTCCACTATGTGGATTAATAGACTAGGGTGATCACACAGATCTTAGGAGTGGTGGGTACTCAGCAGACATGGAAGGTGCTTCCATACTAGGACAGTGGGTTGTATCTGACTTGACTTAGAAAAACTTGCTGAAGTCTGATTGTCAGTGTACGTGGCTAAGATTTGATCAAGAAGGGAATCTTTGTCACTTTGAAAACAGTGTTCAAGGAAGAAACTGATGTGTGCTGAAGACAAACTATCTCCATGGATACAGTAGGAACCTTGACCCAGGGAGATCATGCCAAGAGGCTGAAGATCAAGAAGACATGGGAGAACTGGGGCTTGAGTTCTTTGAGGACATGAGAGTTCTCCTCCTCTTCCTTCTCCTCTTCCTCCTCCTCCTCTTCCTCCTCCTCTTCCTCCTCCTTCTCACCCTCTTCCTCCTCTTTCTTCTAAAAATATATTGCTTGAGAATTTCAGATATGAATATAACTTATCTTGATCAAATCCACCCCACAGTTCCTTTTCTTCAGCTTTCCATCTCAACTTTCCTCTCTCAACTTCATGTGCTGTTTTGTAAAACCCACCCACTGGGTCCATTTAATGCTAGGAGTATATGCTTGGGTATAGATGCTGTATCCAAAGAGAACTGACTCTCTATCCAATAGGAGTGAGCCCTTAGACAGTCACACTGTTTCTGGAGGTCCCTGGCTTATCTTTATGAACCTCTTTTGGGTGAAGACTTCCATTTTTTCCCCTCTGAAACCCCCTATCCCATCCTCCCTCCCCCTGCTTCTATGAGGGTGCTAACCCACCTGCCTAACCACTCCGGTCTCCTCCCTGACATTCCCCTACTCTGGGGTATTGAGTCTTCCCAGGACCAAGGGCCTCTCTTCCCACTGATATCCGACAAGGCCATCCTCTGCTACATATGCGGCTGGAGCCATGGGTCCCTCCATGTGTACTCCTTGGTGGGTGGTTTAGTACCTGGGAGCTCTGGGGGTGAAGAGTTCCTAATTCCACTGATGATAAGGAGTGAGGGAGAGGCCCTAGCTGTTCTGTGTCCATTCCTTACTGAAAATCCCTTCAGTAAGGATTTCTTCGTAGCTCAATTCTAGAAAGAGTTGGTGTCAGCTTCTAGACTTTAAGCAATCTGTTTTCTGTCTAAATGTCAAAATTGTAACCTCTGACAGATTGAAAAAGAAAGGAAGAAAAAGAAACATTTTTTTTTCTTTAGCTTGGAAAAGTACACTGCTTAGGAAGAGTATAGATCCTGTGTTGTTCACACTTTACTATAAATTCATATAAACCTTATCTTGTAGGTGCCATGTGATAAATGCCGGATTGTTTGATGTACACCTAAGAAACTTCAGACTGATCTTGAGTGTAGTAAACTTCTCTTGTAATGAGAAGATAGACTTTGCATACCTAGAGTACCCCATATCAACATGTAATTTTACTGAGAGTAAGGGGGGGTTTGCGTGTAGGGAAGTGGGGTAGAGGGGCACACTGTAAAACCCACATTTACCAGGAAAACAAGAGCACCTTAGGTTGTTTTAAGATCAACCATGTTCTAAATGTACATCTGGAGCGGATCTGCTTTGGGAAAGATTATTTTGGGAAAAGAGGCAGCATGAATCAGCTGATCTGGAATTTCTGCATCCAGGAGAGGGAGGGGAGAGAGAGAGAGAGAGAGAGAGAGAGAGAGAGAGAGAGAGAGAGAGAGAGAGAGAGAGAGAGAGAGAGAGAGAATGAGAGAGAGAGAGAGAGAGAGAGAGAGAGAGAGAGAGAGAGAGAGAGAGAGGCATCCCTGGCATGGGACTATTCCTGCAAGATGGCTGCAGCCCCAGCAGAGGGAAGTCCACACGCAGGGAACAGACTGAAGCTGTGTTTGATGCTGAATCCTGCTGGTGCTGCTGGGCCAGGTGGTATTATTCATTTAGTGCCGTTCTGCACTTCGCAGGAAAAGCACAGCAGGCTTATAACACTTGAGTTTTTAAACATTCGGAAGGCTGTGATGCTATAAATGAGCTTCCCATGTCAGAGATTAAATCAACCAAGATGCCTGCCATGCCAACTTTATTTCTGAAACAACGTGTTTGCAACAGAAATCAAAATACATGCTAATCCTTTCCTTCTGACAGGCTAACATGAGCCTTGAGAACCACACTTCTTTAGGTACTGAGAAGAGTTTAAGCAGGAGGAGCCTCAGTGTGGCTTGTTTGCTGGAGAGGCTGCGGACATCCTTGATTTTATCTGGAAGGGTTTCACTTGGACTTGAGGCATGATGTCTTTCTGAGATATGTATGACCGTGCCTGCCTGTCCATATTAGATCCTTGTTCTTGTGCTTTGGAATATGTCTTTAAGATGAGTAGTCTCAGGTTAGCAACCAGTCATGCAGTCTAACATCCATTTTTCCTCTTTTCAGTAAGAGCACCCAAGCTTTTCACCCACTTCTAGTGCGCCAGTCTCCATAGCTCTATGTGAGTAACTGGGCTCCCGACAAAGGAGGTGAGAGCAGGTCCAACCAATCAGAGTCTTTTTCCCCCCTTTGCCGTGATACTTGGTTTCAGGTGAGCCAGGCCAGGATGGGTAATGACTCTATTTTGGACATTGCCGGCATCTATTGGGAAAGAGGAATTCTTACTTCTTTTTGCCCTAAGCTGCTGAGCTTCATGGTTGACCACCCGATGGTTTGAGATTGAGTCCAATCACAATAAAGCAGAAACGAGATACTGAGACATTGTGGGAGCATCTGGTAGAACACTCCTGGGCTTGTTTCCATGAACACGTTTCTGTCTTCCTCATCTAGAGCGAGTTCCCAGTGTGTCATTTAAAATTGAAGTTGTCCTGCCTCTCTTACACCATCCAGATACTTCATTCAAGCAAACTGCTCAGTTCGGTGACAAAATGTGTTGATGAGTTTATCAACCGGTTCTTTTTTTTTTCTTTTTTTTTTTAATTTTATTTTATTTTCTAAGTTTTTTTTTATTTACATTCAAAATCAATTCCCATTTCCCGTTTCCTCCCTCCCCGAAAGTCCCATAAGCCCCCTTCCTTCCCTCTTTTCTCCATTCAACCCCCTCTCATTACTCTGTCCTGGCGTTCCCCTACATCCAGTCTTTCCAGGACCAGGGGTCTCTCCTTCCATCTTTTTAGAAATCTATTGATATGCGAATTGGGTCTAGGGTATTCCGAGATTCTGGGTTAATATCCCCTTATCAGTGACTGCATACCATGTGTGTTCTTTTGTGATTGGGTTACCTCACTAAGGATGATATTTTCAAGTTCTGACCATTTGCCTAGGAATTTCATGAATTCATTGTTTTTAATTGCAGAGTAGTATTCCATTGTGTAAATATACCACATCTTCTGAATCCACTCCTCCGTTGAGGGACATCTGGGTTCTTTCCAGCTTCTGGCTATTATAAATAAGGCTGCTATGAACATAGTGGAGCATGTGTCCTTATTGCATGCAGGTAAAGCCTCTGAGTATGTGCCCAGGAGTGGTATAGCCTGATCCTCCGGGAGTGTCATGCCCAGTTTTCTGAGGAACCGCCAGACTGCTTTCCAGAGTGGTTGTACCAGCTTGCAATCCCACCAGCAGTGGAGGGGTGTTCCTCTTTCTCCACATCCTCGCCAACAACTGCTGTCTCCTGTGTTTTTGATCTTAGCCATTCTGACTGGTGTGAGATGGTTTCCTCTAACTTACCGAGACTGATCTGAGACAGCCCAGAACTGAGTAAGATGTAGAGAAAAGCGTGACTATCAGGGACAGACCATACCCCGGAAAAGTTCGGTGTGGACGCCACAAGTTCACACCAAGCGCTTCAGGCAGCTGGGGACCCATGCTGCCTTGGTGGAAGAAGATGTAGAACTCTTGTCTCAGAAGACATACTCTCCAAGCGGGTGCCCTTACCCTTGGAGGGGTGCAGACAAGGACCTGGGAAGATTGTACTCCTTTCTCCTAGAGAGAATCTATATGACCTTTCACACCAAGTTGTTCATGTTAGTCTGAGAGGGCCACAGAATCACAGACACTCAGCCACAGTCCCCTGAACATTCCACATCAAACACTTAAAGGCTTCAATAGGTGCTTTCTCATTTATCTTTCAGAAGACACCCTTGTGAATGATAAAATATTCATATATTGCCTGATTAAAATTTCTAAGGACTTAAGCATATACCAGAGCCTGTACTTACTAGATATTACACTGTATTTTTTACAATAACCCTCTGGGGTAGATATTGTTATTGTTGTAACTGCAAATAAATAGTTCAAAAAATTGAAAAGTTGTCTAGCTTGGTCATACGGTATTTGCACTTAAGCCTAGGAGACAGAAGAGGCCATGTTCTGAACCAATCCTGTCACTCTGCATAAGTGACCCCATTGATGGGTCACAACAGTCAACAGTCCGCGCTTGGCATCCTCAGGTCCTGCTTCAGCACACCATGACTCACTCGAATCCTGTTTCTTCCTGGAGAGAAAATGAGATTAGATTAGACTTAATTCCAAATTCAGTGAGTTCTTTAGTATCTTAAATGCTTGTTCTCTGTATATAGAAACACAGTTAATATATTCATTTTTCTATACACCCTCCCCCCATTGTGGAGAATTAAATGAAAAATAATGCCTGTAAAGACTCAATGTACCAGTAGAAAGCGGTGTGTGGGTAAAGTTTAAAAACTGCCCCAATGGGGACTGGAGAGATGGCTCAGCAGTTAAGAGCACTAACTGCTCTCCCAGAGGACCTGAGTTCAATTCCCAGCAACCACATGGTGGCTCACAACCATCTGTAATGGGATCCGATGACCTCTTCTGGTGTGTCTGAAGATAGTGACTGTGCACTTACTCAAAACAAACAAACAAACAAAATAAATAAATAATAAATAATACAAAATTCCCCCCGTGACTCCCAGTATAGTCTAAAAGGAATTGGTTTTCAAAGGGAAGACATTCTTTTCCATAGATTAACAGTCATTGCAGAGCAAATATACTTTTTACTATTTTTCCAACTTTACTGAAGTATGATTGACAAATAAAAATTGTGTCTACTGAAGGTGTACGATGTTCTGAAACACATACGTATTATGAAACAATTACTATAATCAAGCTAATTGATATATTTAGCATCCCAGTTTCTTTCCTTCCTTTTTTTCTTCTCTCCCTCCTTTCTTTAGGATCTGGCTATTTAGTAAACCTTAACCCTACAACACAGTGTAACTAGAGTCACAATGCTTTTGTGTGTTTTTTTTTATTTAATGTATGTTTGTTTTTTGAAGACAGGGTCTCACTGTATAACCCTGTCTAGCCTGAAACTCAAAGAGACACACTGTCTCCCTAGTGCAGTGCTGGGATTAGAGATGTTTGCCACCATTTTTTTTGTGTGATTATTTGAATAAGAATGGCCCCGATAGGCTCATTAACCTTTATAGGCTCATATATTAGTCCTTAGTCATCAGGGCGTTGAACTGTTTGAACAGATTGGAAGGATTAGGAGGTGTGGCCTTGTAGGAAGAGGTGTATCAGTCGAGATGGACTTTAAAGTTCCAAAAGTGCATGTCAAGCCTAGTCCCTACCCAACCCCACCCCTTTCTGTCTACTAATGGAAATGTAGCTCTCAGCTATTTCTCTAGCTCTTTCCTGCACACTGCCATGCTCCCCAACATGACGATAATGAACTAACCCCCTGAAACTGTAAACAAGCCCCTATTAAAATGATTATTTTTAAAAAGAATTGCCTTGGTCATAATGTCTCTTCATACCAATAGAACTAAGTGACTAAGACAGCTAGCATATGTTATTTAAAAGCAAACAGACAAATCCAGAATCACATATGCTGGTACTTATGTCTGGTACTTAATGCAGTCTACTGTGGTGTTTTTGATAGCTACATTTACTCCACAGATCTGGGTTGTGTATTTCTTTGTCATTCCCTGAATTGGTAGACTTCCATGGTTTCTACATTTTAAAATTATTTAAAATCCCTTTGCAAGGAATAAACACACACACACACACACACACACACACACACACACACACACACAGAGAGAGAGAGAGAGAGAGAGAGAGAGAGAGAGAGAAAGAGAGAGAGAGAGAGAGACTTGCTTATCCAACTGGATATTTGGATGACAGAATTGTAAAACTAGGTTGCATCTCTAGACTAAGGTAAATGTATAGGAGATGCTTGTGGTGTTGTTGGAGGGATTCCAAGCTGTGTGCTCGCGCCTGTTGTGCTTGGCTCTCTTTTTGTGTGTGCAGGGATACTCCATGCTGTCTCCGTTGCTCTGGTTGACACACTCTCACTGGAATCCTCTACATTCAGGAGCTCATCTGAGCCCATCTTCCCTTGAGTAGCCAGGGGCTTAGGTTGGCAGATTTGGAGCCAGAGAAGGAGAGAGAGGGGGAGGAGGGGAGGGAAGGGAAGTGAAGGGGAGGGGAGGAGAGGGGAGGGGAGGGGAGGAGAGGAGAGGAGAGGAGAGGAGAGGAGAGGAGGAGAGGAGAGGAGAGGAGAGGAGAGGAGAGGAGAGAAGAGAAGAGAAGAGAAGAGAAGAGAAGAGAAGAGAAGAGAAGAGAAGAGAAGAGAAGAGGAGTAGAGACCAGCCATGAGCACGTGGAGAGAGAGGCGGGGAAAGGAATGGGGAGAGAAGGAGGAAGAGCAGGAGGGCAAGAGAAGATTGCAAGAGGGCAAGAGAAGATTGCAAGTGGGTCAGAGAGGAGCAAGAGAGTGAGGAGGGTGCTGGCAGCCCCTTTTATAGTGGGTCAGATCTACCTGACTATTGCCAGGTAGCTGTGGGGCGGAGGTTAGACAGAATGTTAACACAGAGAACCTATCAAAACAGTGGCCTGCGATGAGGTAGAAGGCTTAAAGCCTGCCTTGAAACCTTCTTAATCGGTTCATTCCTTTAACAGCGATTTCCAGAGCAGCTGCCATGAGACGAGCTCTGTGACTGGGGTTAGAGGTTCAGTCAATGCACCCCTGTTCACTACTAACACCATGATGGTTAGTAGACATGCCCACATTGCTTTTGGTTTTATGTCTTGGGAACACTTTAATGAAAGCTATGTTGTGTGTGTGTGTGTGGGGGGGGGACTGTTTTAGACACCAGTACAGTCATCCTAGGTTGGGTAAAACTTCCTCTAAAGAAGCGAATAACATTCCACACAGCCATGGTGACCACAACAATATTATCATGGTAGAAATGTCAATCAAATCGTGCTAATTAGTTTTTCTTTTCTGGTTTTCCTGTAGAGTTGTAGTTTCCTCCCCTGCTGAATAGGTCAAGAAACCCTGTTTCTCCAGGCACGGATGATTGGCTCAAACTTCGAACCTCTGGTTCCTCATCTGCCTATCAGACTCAATCTTGCGAAGCTGGCAGTGTAGATCAGGACCCCAGTCAGGCTCTTTAAGGCAGCTTAATTGAGGAAGAATTAGGATGGTGGATGTGTGTTCAGCCCTATAGAATAATTAGATGGAGCAGGCAAGTTTAGATTTCAGAGAGACAGAATGAAGGTGACAGATGTGACTAGGGAACAGAACCTGAGTCTCCCAAAGGAAACAGAACTGGACAGCTCCCTTCATGCTGGGATTCCAAGATGAAGAGTTGCTTGTGAGCCTTTCTGAGGCCACTCCCACAAAGCCCAGCTTCCCTTTTTCCCACCCCCACTTTTCCTTTATCTCCCATCTCCTCACCCTCCTCTTCCATCTTTCCAATAACCCTCCCCATCTCTCTAGCTAAGGCAATATTTCTCTCTCCCCCCACTCCCCACCTTTGTACTATTGTGAAAAAAGGCAATAGAGACACTTCTTGTCATCCTGTCCCCAAAGGCTAAACACAATCCATTCTTGGGAGACATATTCTGTTTGACTCTCTGTCACTTCTCAGATGGCCTGATTGTTTTGGAAATGGGCTGTGCTCTGGCCTGGGGACCCTCTGGGGAAGGCTCAGCTTGGAGGTATTCCTGGATCTATTTGTTCAGCAATTAGATTAAGGGGCTTAAGAAGCAGACCCTGGGTAGTCGCTCCTGAGTGCTCTCTGCTGGGTAAAGACAGAGCCCACAGCAGGGCACCCTGTAGAACCTTCCCTGGAAACGTGACCTCGCCTTGTAGAGGCTATATATTTCTCCCAATGCATGGGGTCAGGCACTTTAAACCCAGAATTGTACTTTTTATCCCTTTTTAGTAGTTCAAAGTCAGTGAGGAAATCTGTAAAGGTTTCACATACCAGGGTAGTGGACAGGGCAGGGCAAGAGGGCAGTCCAGAGTGATACTGCCTGAGGGTGACTAAGAAAATGCAGAGAAACTGAAAGCAATGCATCCTTCCTGAATCACATGGTCACACATTAAAACTCGATTGTGCATTCACTGTTCCATGGCCCATGGTAGCTCCTGTTGAAGCTTCCAAGGCTGGGCATCTCAACAGTACAGTTCAGCAGCCACATACTTGTCCACAGAAAAGCCTCCTTTCCCAGGAGCTTGACAAGGGCAATGTCAGGAAATATGAGTCAAAGGACAGGGAGCCTTCAGCCTCCCAATCCCCTTTGTTGCGTGGTACTCAGCCACTTACCCATCGCTATCCACACCGAATGACCAGACAAAACCCTCCCCACGCCCTTGAAGGTCCAGCTTGGATGCCCATACCCCTGAATTCCTGGGCCTCTAAGTCCTTCACAGCCTTTCTGGAGCGTGCTGGCATTTTTGCACAGGGTACTGAGCAGCAGGGAACTCAGGCTGGCGTTAGGCGAAAATCTGTTTTTTCTTTGTCTTTCTCTTCCCCTCCCCCACTCCTTGCTTTAGCTAGGCACATTCAGCTGCGTATAAATTAAGCACGTTCTGGTGCTTTTGCCGGTCGCATCTGGGATATTCTGGACATCTCTGGTATCTGTTCTGAATTTATGAAACTAGTAATTTGCTGCTCCCAGCTTATGACACCCAACATTGTCACTGTTTGCTTAGCGGTTTTGGTATCTGATGTTCTTAATGTTAAGGTCAATTTTATTGATACTGAACTTTCTGCCCTCATTTCTTTCTCCGTTGCGGCTTTTTTTATCTTTTCTTTTCTTTTTTTTTTGGAGGCACACACAGAGAGGGTAACTAATCTTAATATCTTGTGTTCACAATTCTATTTAGCATGAAATCAGTAACTGACATATTAATTATAATAATCTGTTAAATATACTTTACCTACATGTTAATTATGGGAGACCATTCTCATTTATTTCTCTGGGTAGCCTATTAATTCAACCCAGATGGTACAGCTTTGTGAGATAGTAACACTGAGCGTTTGCAGAATAAATCATGTTGCCAAGATACAGCAGCAAAAATGTTATAACATCTGAATAAGCTTTAGCATGATACAGGCACCAAAGCAACGTACCTATTACTCACACACTGGGGCACAGTTACCAAACAGGACCCAAACACCAAATGTAAAAAAATAAATTTTTTGAACACATCATGGTTTCCTCCAAAAGAATGGATTCTTTATTCAAGCCCAGGGCCCCATAAATAATTCCAGGAGGGGAAAATGGAATCCTGAGGCTGCGTGCTCATAACTTAGGGGGAGGGGAAGAGAGGCAGCTGTGTGGTTCTTGAACATTCTGATCTCCAGGCTAGCATCACGGGGAGACATGCTGAAGCACCCCCTTCTGCCTCCCTGACTTCTTCCTGGAGATAGATAGCAAGCAGAACTTTTGGCTTCATTGTCTAGGGCTTCTATTATGGGGGTGTTTTCTGGTGGAGAGGCATGTTTACCTCAAAGTGGAGAGGATCTCGTGGAAAGCTTGAGACACAGTGGCATCTTCCTGGGGGAGGTAGACCACTACCCACACATTTTAGCTCAGCAATGACAAGGTCCCTGTCACTTACTCAACACTTTTCAGAAGAGCCCCTAGTAGTTCTTGGAAACCAGTTGGGGACAAGATCCATATAGGCTCTGGTTTTTCAGAACTTAGGATCCAGGGGAGGCAATTAAGTAGGGGATGCAATTAAGTATTTATAGCATAGTCAGGGCCATGATCCAGGGACTCTACTAGTTGGAGCACACAGTCAAAGTTCCCAACGTCCTAGACCAGGAGACTCAGAGCAGCTTCCCAGAGAATTAAGTTTATATCCTGCCCCTGAAGCTGGAGGTGGTCAAGCCAGAGGCTGAAGAATCAAAGGAACAAGTCTTCAAACAGCCTGTCACATATTCATGGGACTGAAGGACATCGGTGCAAATGGGGCACAAGGCTAGTGAGGAGAGGCGGTGGTGGAAGCTTAAGCACCATGGTTAGGTCAGCGTGCATGGCTGGCTTCTGAGACTGCTCAGCCAGCTGCTCTCAACCTATAGATAGTGACTCCTTTGTAGGTCAAAGGATTCTATCACAGGAGTTACCTAAAGATCATTGGAAGACACAGATATTTACATTATGATTCATAGCAGTAGTAAAATCAGAGCTATGAAGAAAAATAATTTTATGGTTATGTGTGAGGGGGTCACCAAAACATGAGGAACCATATTAAAGGGCTGCAGCATTGGGAAAGTTGAGAACCACTGTATTGAGCCCTATGGCAATCACCCTTTGTCCTGATGGTCTTAGGCATTGGGAGGATATTGTTAAGCTGGGCATGTCTGATGAGCTTAGGCAATGAGGGGATGATGATGACGCTAAGGTTACATTTTAGAAATTCCACTCTGGATTCACATAGGACCACAGGCACTCAGCTGAAGCTATTGTTAAGGTAGAGATGGTGGTGTCCTCATCTGGAAGAGAAATGATCTGGTTCCTGGCAACTCTGGGTGACATCTTTCTCTGTTTTAAAAGCTTCTCCCAGTCTCAGCAGACTTTATAAGCGCTCTCTTTGTGGAGCTTTAGCAGCAACGTTTTAGAAATGATTCCACAGTGAAAGACAAGCAACAGTCATGAACGCGACACTGTGCGTGTGTGCGTGTTTGTGTATGTGTGTGTGTGTGTGTGTATGTGTGTGTGTGTGTGTGTATGTGTGTGCTGTGATGGGCAAGGTTGCCTCCAGACTTCGCAACATCCCTGTCTCTCCTCCACTAACATGTGAGTTATACCAGTACAGCACTCATGGTGTCCATGACTACCTATGCTCCATCTCTATTAGAGATTATATTTTGTGTTGCTTTTGGATTCCTCAGTCTGAAGAGCCCTTCCCCACAGCCCTTCTTAGTACATGGCATTTTCCTTCATAGCAATGATCACAATGTGTAATTAGAGGATAATTAATTTTTTTTTTGTAACGCTCACTTTAAGCCCTATAATGACAAGCCATGTTGGTTTCCCTCTTCATTCTTTGAACATGTGCCCTGCATGGGCTGCCTTGCAAGGAGTGGTTGTGCAACACACTAAAAAACATCTCGATTGGACTATATTTTTGGACTATTATTTTTTTATTGGCTATATTAAATGTGGGCATTTTTTTAAGCAAAGAGACAGAAATGGGGGCATTGCAGAAGGGCCTTTGTAGCAATGGTTAGAGTTTAGGGAAATTTCAGCCCAGTCCACTGTAGAGAGTCTTATCTGAAGGCTTTGGGATGTAGGTAGCAGAGGTGTTTTCAGCATTCAAATAAAAAAATTGATCAGGCATGTGAATTTCAGAGGGGATGACATGGTTTTGAATGTGAGATCCAATCTTCATTTGACTTTGAAGAAATTAAACAACTTTCTTTCCTTCTATTCTTTCTTCTAAGCCACCTTCTTTTGCCCAGTCTCTTTAATTAGAAGGTTCCTTATCAGAAAACTGGGCATGACACTCCCGGAGGATCCGGCTATACCACTCCTGGGCATATACCCAGAGGCTTTACCTGCATGCAATAAGGACACATGCTCCACTATGTTCATAGCAGCCTTATTTATAATAGCCAGAAGCTGGAAAGAACCCAGATGTTCCTCAACGGAGGAATGGATTCAGAAGATGTGGTATATTTACACAATGGAATACTACTCTGCAATTAAAAACAATGAATTCACGAAATTCCTAGGCAAATGATCAGAACTTGAAAATATCATCCTTAGTGAGGTAACCCAATCACAAAAGAACACACATGGTATGCAGTCACTGATAAGGGGATATTAACCCAGAATCTCGGAATACCCTAGACCCAATTCTCATATCAATAGATTTCCAAGAAGATGGAAGGAGAGACCCCTGGTCCTGGAAAGACTAGATGTAGGGGAATGCCAGGACAGAGAAGTGAATGGGGAAAAGAGGGGGGAAAGGGGGGTTATGGGACTTTCGGGGAGGGAGGAAACGGGAAAGGGGAAATGAGTTTGAGTGTAAATAAAAAAAAACTTAGAAAATAAAATAAAATAAAAAAGAAGGTTCCTTATCATGGTTCTTAGCATCTGGGGTGCTAAGTCGTGCTGGAAAATGACTTAGAAAAGTAAGTGTGTAGGCCTCAAGCCACCAACTGTCCCTCCCTTTGTCCGCAAGGGCCAGGAGAGGAGCATGAACAGAGATTTCCAGCTCAAAGACTGCTGGTTCAGATTTGATCGCTGCCCCTCTTTTGAAAATATGTTGGGAAAATATCGGGCTCTGACACATCTGCAGAGAACTCTGAAGTCATCCCCCGCCCCCGTCCCTGCCCCTGCCCCCGCCCCCACCCCCACCCCTCGCTGGACTGAGCATTCCACGCCACGGCCACGACATGGTTAAGAGGAACATCTAGCTGGGGAATATAAAATTTTAAATGGCACAGATAACGTCAGCCTGAGTTACTGTTTTCAGAATGACACAGATGTTAGGATAAGGGAGCATAAATGGAAATTAAAGAGAAACAAATTCAGAGCAGATGTCAGGAAGCATTTTTTTTTTTCCATGCGGAGAATCACAAATGTGTAGAATGGCCTACCAGGCTTGATTGTTAAGGCGAAGACACAGGGGACATTCGAGAGCTGATCAGATGGCATGGTGGGGGAATTAAGCAGTAAAAGAGGAAATGAGCTTGCATATGGCATCGGGCTTTCGGGGAGCCCTCCTTGGTGTCCGTGATCTTGTGGAGTTGCTGCTACCACACTTACCTTGGATCAACACAGAGAATCTCTCTGCTTTCTGTTTTCACACATTGCAACAATCTCAAAATGGTTATTTTCACATTATAATGATGACATTTACAGAGTGAACGAGATTGGGGGAAGGAGGAGAGGAGGGAGATCATGAGTGCTCGCGCGCGCGCATACACACACACACACACACACACACACACACACACAAATACAGAAAGAAGGGCTGGGGTTGGGGGAAGAGAAGGCAAAAGAGAACCTTTCCTGGAACTCCCCACTCCCCAACCGCTATCCCTTTCTTTCTGTATCTCCTGGTAAGGGCATCATGGTGTCCAAGATTAAAGAAAAACAAAAACAAAACAAAACAAAAACAAACAAACAAACAAAAACCTACCAAATACCACATATGTGAAGGAAGGAAATGGAGTGGTCAACTTTCCCAAGCTCCTTGCTGAATGAAGTTTGAACTGAGGATGGAGACAATGTTGGGAGATCTAGGCTTTGGAGCTGTTTCTCTTTCTTCTGCTTATGCCCTCAGAGCAGTCCTGGGGAGAGTGTAACCAGGTGCCCTTTAACAGGGTATCACCTGGGGGACATAGCTTATGATAATAGGGGCAGAGACAGAGGGAATCGACGACCCTGTGCCTCAGGGGAAGGTGGTTGAAGATAAAAAGTCGACTAAAACCTCATTAATCTGGACGGTGCTAATTTAGAGTATATGAATAATTCAGACCCTCTGGCTGGGCTGTAGTTTACCTTCGTACTAGATATGGTAAAAAGGTTTGCTAAGCAAATTAATAGTGTAAACAGGATGGAGGGCAGGGAATATATAGCCTATTTAAGAGAACAAACTGTTTTCACATACTTAGCGGAACCATCTGCATAGGGACAATGAATAGGTCAATTATAAGTAATCTTGGCTTCCTCATTAATCCCAGTCTGCTGCGTGTCCGTACTTGGCTGAGTTTTATCAGCATTAGCAGAAGAAAATGAGCAAGAGTGGATCTTCATGATAGTTTGGACTTCGGGCACAGGGTTGATTTTGTTACCTGTCTTTTCACAATTTACTTCGGACTCCTGTGACGACAAAGTTATCTAGACAGCCTTTCTTAGACCGCACTTGTGCCTTCTACCTATTGTAGTTGAGGAGATAGAAAGATTAATACGGAGCTGACCGTCCTGGGTAGTCTAAGTACAAAGAAAGGCAAGCGTGGATGGCTTCCCTGGGCAGGTTCATAGCTACTTAGCAAGGACAGGTGCCCCACATTAGCAAGTCTAAATTTAGAGACTCTGCAAATAATTACCCTTGGACTTGGGCAGGCAGCATCTTCTCTCTGGGCACCACTCTCCACATTTATAACAGGGAATCAGATCAATAGCATGGAAAGCCTTCCAGTTCAACTGTTCCGTTCTTGCTGTGTATTTTCTCAGAGACAACATCTCTTCAGTGCGAATACATCTAGTGATGCTTGCGTTGTCTCGAAAGTCAGAAGGGGTGAATGAAGTGCAGAGCACACCATAGCAACAAGAGAGGGAGGTGGGGGTGGCAGGGAGGCATGGAAGGAGGGAGGGAGGGGGAAGGGAGAGAGAGAATCAGAGGAGAGAGAGGGAGAGGGAGAGAGAGGAGGGAGAGGAGGGGGGAGGAAGGGGGAGGGGTTTGAGAGAAGGAAGAGACATCTGTTGTCACAGGCTGAGAAGTAGCTTCTTCCCTTTCCCCTAGGACATACTCACTCTCCCTGTCCCCCACCCTCACCCCAGTCCACCATCCTCACCCACTGCTGCCTTTGTGCCCTTCTCCCTCTGTACAGAATTGGAACTCTATTTCTCTTTCCCTTGTCACCAGCTTCTCTCCTCTGCTCTCTTTGTTTGCTCTTGAAGCAGAAGCAGGGTTAGGAAGCTGCCTGAAATTCAAGGGCCCACAGGTCTCGGTGACACTAACTTTCGCCATCTCTACCACCCTGAAGAGTTGTGCCCACACCCCTGCTCCGGTGCTGCAGGCGGGCACAGCGTAGCCTCCCATGTGTTTGGCGTCAGAGTTGAGTTTCTATCAGTCTCTCATTCTGCCGGTTGTTGACTCAAGCTAATCAATTGAATATCGATTTCATGTACCGTTTCCACTTAAGTGGTTCTCAAATAATACTTGGTCAATGTACATTTAAAACCTTTGCCACTGAAAGAAATCAGCGCCTGGGCCCTTCCAGAGGCCAACCTCGCCCGGTGCCATGCTTCACAGCTTCGTCTGCAGTTGGATGAATTCGCTTCCCTTCTTAAACATGTGTTTGATTTTCACTGATAATTTTCTGTCCTGTGACTGGGAAACTCAGTAGCAGGATCTCTTTAGAGATCTGCAAAAACTGTTTAAGTCTCATTGGCGCGTACAGTTGTCTCCTTAATTTTTCCTACGTTTTTTTTTTCTTGTGTGGTTTATGAGGTTACCAGTGCTCTGAAAATAGTAAAGAAAATTCCAGAAACAAACACGTTTGTTTAAATAGTTTTTACTGCATTATGTCATCATAATTGATTTGCTTTATTATTAGTTAGTATTATTAATCTCCCCTCTTCTTTATTTTAAGAGGCAGATTATTGGTATGATAGCCCAGGCTGCAAGCCCTTTCTTGCCTCAACCCCCTGAGTGCTGAGGCTATGACATTTCATCGTACAGGGGAAGCAATCGGAGTCTGGGTACCACACAGGGCTGCCTGGTTTCAGGCACCTCGTAAATGGTCCTGGAACTTGCCCTTCACAGACTGGCCCTACCTTCCCAGGTGTAGATTACAGACCTTATGGGAAAGGACAGGAGGTTGGGAGAAGATTGTCACCCAAATGGGAAAAGGGTCTTTAACCAGAGCTGCCAGGCTTGCTACACTTCCCAGGAGAGCCTTGTCTCACAGGGACTGTTCAAGTGGCTCTTCCTGGGTTCAGATGAGCCGCTGCTGAGGCGTAGCTATACCATTAATGCTGAGTTTTCAGCCTCTGACAACAAGCCTCCCTGTAGTTCTCTTTCCTACTCATTGACTGCCTCCGGGAAACTTTCTACACTGCAGAAAAGTCCCAGCACCTGTCTACTCCCCGGAGTAACTAGCCTTGGTGAGGGACCAGGCATAGAGACAAAGGTTTGAAACCGGCAAATATGGCCTGCAGATGTTTATTGTTCAGTGTGCATAGTGTCTTACTGCCAAATACGTCAATACACAAAATTGGTATATAAAATGCAAAATATCAGACAATTTTGGACATCCAATCACAGCAGTGTTCACTAGTCCTGAATAATGGTTAATTCTTCACATATCACCTTGTTCCCTTAGTCCCCATAACTTCCTATTGTCTTACTCCAGTCTTGCTCATTATATAACCTGTAAACCTCAGTATATACCCCCAGAAACAGTTACTTAAGAATCAAAAGCAAATTCATGACCCAATGGACGGATTGCTAAGGCTAAGTAATTTTGAGACTTTATTTACTTGGAAATCCCGGTGAGTCATGACAGGCTTGGAAGCTGAAGTGTGAAATGATTAATAATTAAGAGCTG